>PVKA01035867.1:0-22285 GCA_004027165.1 Ctenomys sociabilis
AAAAGAAAAGAAAAGAAAAGAAAAGAAAAGAAAAGAAAAGAAAAGAAAAGAAAAGAAAAGAAAAGAAGAAAAGAGAAAAGGTGGGCCACTTGGGCATGACCCAGAAAGGCCTAGCTCCTCCTCAGTTCTTCCTTCTCTCTCTGCTTCCTGGCCACCATGATGTAAGGAGCTCTCCTCCAGTGTGGCCTGCCCCTGTGCCCTTTTGACCTGGAGCCAGCCAATCACAGACTAAATCCCTAAAAGGAGGAGTCAAAATAAACCTCCCCTCTTTTAAGTTGGATATTTCATCTCAGCCACAAGAAAGCACTTACAGTGAAGCATGTACCCATTTCTTTTCTCTGCTCCTTAGCTCACGGTGTGGGCCATCTGCTCCAACACACACTCCTTGCCACTGCTGGGTGGTGCCCCTACTAGAAGTCCAATGCCATCGAGCCACCGATCTTAGACTAAAAGCTTGAAAACCACGAGCTAATAAACTTTGCCTTCTGATAAATTAATTGCTTCAGATATTTCATTAAACTAATACAAAACTGATTGCTACAACCTTCCCTTGCAAGAATATCAAGTTTTCTGTCACACATTACTAACTTCTCTCCTCCATCTAAAAATGGACAGGAAGAACATGAATTTAAGGCACTGTTAGAGGAAATAAAAAGTTACAAATAATTTTGATATTCTTGTTATTGTGTTAGGTACATTTACATTTTAAAAGTCATTTTTCCAACTATTATGAGATTGTGGGGCTTATTTGAAATTTTTGTAGTGGTAACAAAATTTTAGTTTATAGGTTTCAATAACTTACTAATGGTCCTAGAACTAGTAGAATGACACTAGGATTTACAAACAAGTAGAGTGATTAGAAAGTCAAGCAAGAAGTCATCTCTTTTGACAACAAATCTTCTAAACATCAAGTCCTCTGGGTTTTCCTGCTACATCACTTAACTCTATTCTATCCTAGACTACCTACACACCCATGGCTTATCAAGTTTCCTCAACACCCCATTCATCCTCTCTCTCTCTCTCTCTCTCTCTCTCTCTCTCTCTCTCTGTCTGTCTCTCTCTCTTTATCTATGTCTCTGTCTCTGTCAATTTTTGTCTCTGTCTGTCTCTCCCTGTCTCTGTATTTCTGTTTATCTCTCTATCTCTCCATCTGTGTCTGTGTCTCTGTCTATCTTTATATGTGTGTGTGTGTGTGTGTCTGTATGCATGTGTGTGTGTGTTCAATCCAAAACATTCCCTCTTCCTTTTTCTCTTTGCTTATCTCAGCAAATTCTCAACATTTTTGGACTTTGGATCTCTGAACTGATAAAAAAGATTGGAGTATATTTATTTATTATTTATATATGAGTTAAAACTGGGAAATTTTAAAATATTTAATTAATTGAAAAATAACAAAATTAATTGTACTTCAGCATTGTTTTAAGGAAAATAACCACACTTGCTTTTTTTTTTTTTTTTTTTTTTTTTTTTTTGGCAGAACTGGGGATTGAACTCAGACTCTTGCATTTGCCAAGGAAGCGCTTATTCCACTGAGCTATCTCCCCAGCCCTAATAACCACACTTTCTAAAACTCAAACCACACAAGTAAGATAAGTGGCACTAATTTATACTCTGCAGATCTTCCCAGTGTCTGGCTTGCTGGAAAACAGATTCACCTCTCTGCTTCTGCTGCTCACTCTGTAGTGATGCTATCTCTTGTCATGGACCCTCTTGACCATCCATCGCACACTTCTTATTGTATCAAGGTGGGCAAAGTAAATAACTTCTAGTATTACAACTCAAATAATTTTGGATCTCACATGTTTCTCAAGCAGGGACTTCTCAGGATCCAAGGCTAACTGAGAGCTCATCCTTTGTCTTGTCCGAATGTGCAGATTTGCAATGAAGCCTTCCCTGACCTCAAAGAGTAAAATGGGGGTGGCTAGTTTGTGTTGTTATATTTGTTACATGACTGTGTAACACCCTGAGCCTCCTTCTTAAGACACTCATTGTGCCTCTATTTTATTATTTTTTAAAATTTTGTTTTTATTTTATTTGTATACGTTAGATATACATAGTAGTAACATTCATCAGAGAGAATTTGTACTTCAACATATCTTGCTTCTCTTTTTTTCTATATCCCTCCCCTCCCTTCAACTCTCAGCTTTGTTTCCATTGTTTTCTTCTATTATTTTCTTGTCCTTTCCTTCCTTTTCCCTTCTACCCTCCCTTGGTCCCCCCCTCATTTGAACATTTTCTTCCATTTATGAATACCCATTACATATTTTGGTCCTTGTTTGCACTGAAACAGTGTGTGATATTTAAACAATCTAATTTATTTCACTTAAGAATATGATCTATGGGCCGGCGAGATAGCTCAGCATACCTAGACTTTATGAACCAAACCCCAATCATACAGGAAATATCACAAAGAATTAACAACTGGGATCTCATCTTATCAAAAAGTTTTTGTTCAACAAAAGAAACAAGGGTGGATAAATTCATAGGATGGGCGGGAAATGCCAGAAGTTCTTCAGATGAAGCATTGATATCTAGAATATATGAAGAACTCAAAATTAGACCCCATACACTCACACACCCAAATTTAAAGATCCAACCCATAACGGACATCTAAAATAAATACGCACTTCTCAGATGAAATAGAAAAGGCAAATAAATATACAAAAAAACTGTTCAACACTGCTGTTCAGTGTTCAGTATCCAAACAATGTTGAGATTCCTTCTGTCTCTCTCTGGAAATGGCTAATATCAAGAAATCAACAACAGCAACAACAACAAAAAAAAAAATTGCTGGTGAGGCTTTGTGGAAAAGGGAACTCTTCTCTGCTCTTGATGGGAGTGTACACCAGTTCAACCACTATAAAAATCAATGTGATAATTCCTTAACTACTAAAACTAGATTTCTGTTTGACTCAACTATTCTCCTCAACATCTTCCCCAAATTAAAAAGCATTATACCACAGTGATATATGCTCATATGTTTATAGTGGCGCAGTGCATGATAGATAAATCCTGGAAACAGCCCATATACTTCAATTGATGAATAGATAAAATAGATATGTTGTTTCTTTATATATAAAATACAATATTACTGTGCTATAAAGAAGGATAAGCTTGAGTTATTTCTTGGTAAATTAATCACCTTTTTTTTAAATGTACTTGGTACAGGGTCTCACTACACAGCTCAGACTCACAGTGATCCTCCTCTTTTCAGCCTGCCCAGTGCTGGGATTATAGGCATGCACCACTACATCCAGAGTCGGTGGCTGGCTTGGCACACCCCAGGGGCAGGCCTGTGTGATGCCAGGAATTAAACCTGGTCTCCGCAATTGCAATGCCTCTATTTTAATCAATAATTTGCTTTTAGGACAGAGACTCTATCAGCTTTGTTCAAGGGAAATCCCCAGTGATTGTAACATATGGTATGGATTCTTGAAAAGTCTTTGCAGGAAGGAGAAGGTGAACAAAGCAGAAAGGAAATGAAGGGAAGAGAAGTTGTTCTACTTAGGAGATAACTTCTGGATCATTGCTGCTTCCTTCAGTAGCTCAGAGGCCCTGAGATGTAACTTTCTGCAGCTACCTTCTGGAGGCCTAACGCTAATGACCTGTGAAAGATGAGGGGTCAGACAGGCAGGTAACAGACAGAAATGAGGACACAGTTAAAGGTCAGTAGGTACGTGTACTAGATCTCCCACTAAGGTCATGATTCAACATAACCACTGAAAATCTACCATCTCCAAGGCCTTCTTCCAGACACATAATACATCGGTGAATGAATGAATTACTGTGGCTTCAAGAAGCTCACACCCAGACCTGACTTCAGCCCCACGTTCCACTGCTTGATAATGGTTTGCCCTGGACTAGTGACTTAATCTCTTTGCTTTTCATTGTCCACATCTAAATATTATGAAAGAGCTTTCAAAGTTTTCTGATGAGGAAATGTTTCTGGTAAGAACTGAATAAAAGAATGATTGTGATGTGCCTAGTACTTAGGCACCTAGTAGGTGTAGAGCAAGCAGCCATCTGTGTGATGGCAGTCTTTACTCTAACACTAATTTCTTCATATTTAGAAAGTATTCTGTACACCAGAGTCTAATCATCCATAGGATATCACTTGGGTAGCTGGAGAGGGTTCTGTCTGGGGTCTTCACAGAATAGAGGAGGGCTGTAAGTAGCATATCAATAGTGAAACACCACCTCTAGTCCCTCCTATTCCTTATAAGGTACCTGGATGTTTCTGCATTGTCTCATAAACCCAGGGAATGAAACTGTAAGAAGCACATTAAGAGATACTCCAAAGCAAGGTCTGCTGGGAACTGATGGAGAATCATGCCAAGCCTGTGAATCCCTTTTAAAGAAGATGTTCACAGTTAGCTCTTTGCAACTGAAGCAACTATTCATATGTTTACCCAACACCATAGTATTACTGAGGCTTCCAGTCCCACTTTTTTTTTTCATTCATGTATTTGGTACAAGGTCTCACTACACAGATCGGACTCATGGTGATCCTCCCGTTTTCAGCCTCCCCGGCCCTGGGCTTGCAAGCAAGTGCCATCATGCTTGGACTCTGCCACTGGCTCAGTGCAGGGGACCAAGGGGGTGGCATATGGGACCAGGGATCGAACCCGGGTCTCTGCACTGCCAAAACAAGCACTTTGTCCACTGAGCTGTCTTGCTAGCCCTCCAGTTCCACTTTTGCTGACTTTGGTTTTATCTTTCTAAGAAACAGTAATACTGCCTTTGAAATAGGATTTCCAAGAGAGAGAAAAAGACTGGGGTTTTGAATTTTTCTTTTTGTCTTTCTTTTTTTTTCCTTCTACTTTTTATGACATCTGTACCATTGGCCCCATACTGGAAAAGTGGCACGTAGAAGAAAGAAAGGGAGACAGCTTCATCAGTTGATCTTACTATGTACTTCCAGTCTATGTACACTCAGATTTGAATACATGGATACAGTCTGAGGGTTACTGTGGATCTAATTTCCTCTGATTACCCCCATTCTTCCTTAGCAGAAGCTGTTGATAAGTCAGCTATCCTGAACTGTGGCTATGATTCAAGTGATGCAGGTTCAAAGAGAGATTTGCATTGCACTCTTCTTCTAGTTAAAGAACAGGATGGCGTCTGGTGAAACATACAGCTTTATAAAGTGTCAAGGATAACTGAAAGAGGCCATCTGGAAGTAAAATGCATTATTGGCAAACAGTGACAGAAGACCCAGAGGACTGAGCCATGAAGAATTTAATCTTGAAGTCATTGTCTCGGATAATCCTTGCAAATCTGTTCCTGTACTTAAAAGACATCAAGCACATGACCCAGCTCTCCCTCTCAGGTTCCTTTACATCGACCTGTCAGGGCCAAATTTCAACAAACATAGACATCACACCAAATAATACAACAGATGTTCCTTTCAAATAAGTTGGAGTAGAACCAACTATATGGAGAAGTCATAGGCAAGGAAGCAGGCAACCGAAGGATTTCCAGTGGACTGGCATAACTCTCTGTACCAAAAGTTCAGTCTCTGTGAGTTTCAGAGCATAAGGGAACATAAGCAAGTCAACCCTCACCCCACTTACTGAGGGCTTAACTTGCAGACTTGTACCTTCCTGAATGGAGCTAATTGGGCTCTTGCTGCCTGATGGGAGATACATGGCTATTTGGACTCTAAACTGTTCATCATCTCAATGAAGTGTTCTTTGGGTTCACAGCTCTAATAAGTAAAAAGTTTTAGTAACTTGGTTTGGCAGAGAGCAACTCACTGGCCAGCCCCACTTCTGTGAGGCACCCAGACTCTGTGCTGGAAGGCAGGGGGTGGACTGAAATTGTCTGCTCCTGTTTCTGATTTCCCCTTTCACTAGCATCAGAGGATAGCACTGCAGGAAAACTAATCTCTAACTGGGCTCCAAATGTTAAATAAGAACATTCCATGTTCATTCCAGGCCACCAAGAGGTTCAAGGTCACCAAGTCACAGACCATGGATTTGAATATTTGATGTCTTTTGCAGGGGACTGGGTGAACAAAGGAAATCCCAGGAGATGCATGAAGATAGAAACTAGAATTTTTCTTTTGAATTATTTAACATGTCTCACTTTGATGGTTTAGATTATAAAAGAATTGCAGGTCCTTCTATAAGGTGAAATAAAATCAGAATTTAGTATTTTAATGACAGTAGAATAGGAAACATATCCACTAATATTTATAAGGCCCTTTTAAGGCACCAGGAAAAATGTCCAGCTCATTGGAAGAATATGCTTGTTATTGCACTTATTGTTCACAGACAGATAATTAAGAGTCTTTAGAAAATAAAACCTTCAATTCAATGTTGCCTATTTTTAAATTGATTTTATTCTACCCGCACCCAGAACTTACGGAAAACTTCTTATATGTCAAATACTATTCTAAACGTTGTGTATATTAAAATGAATAAAGTCTCTAACTTTGAAGAATCTTTAACATTATTTTATTTGTTTATATATGTTCTAATTACCAAAGCACCTAGCTCAAATCAAAGGCTGGAACAAACCTTTGTAGAGAGGATTTTGGCTAAGCTTAGTATTAAAGGGTGTAAGGAAAAATCTACATATGCTTTTAATTATCAGACCATGATGCCCATTGAAATACTTGAAATACTTACTCACATGTGTTGCTTCTAAGGGATTAATTTTGGAATTTGTACCTTGTTGAGTTGAGCTGAATTGCTTCATCTCCAGCCAGCACTTGCATTTCTCTCAGCTGAACACCAAGCATAGAAACTTCCTCCATGACCAACTTCTGGGACAGAATGAGCAGGAGAAGGCAGAAGACAGAAACCCCAGAAATATCTATCTAAGTGACCACAGTACTCTTAATGGCTGTCTAATTTTGCAATCAGAGTTAATTTACTTCTCTCTCAACTGCGATGTGTTAACTCATCTTTAACTCAGGGGAGAATTTAGGAATTATTAAGGATGTGTTGTCCATATTCTTGCACTTGGAGCCATAGTTTATGCAATGCCTCGGTGCTCCCTCATCTCTTGGAACCCATCAAAAGTCACAAGATGAATCCACACTTTGAATTCATAAGTGAAATAGTCATAACTTTATTAGTGAAGGAAAGAGCAAGGACAAGGAAGAGAAATGTCAAGGCTGTTACAGTTGAGTAAACCAAAATTGTCCAGGTTCTTGCGTACAGCAAGCAAGGAGTTGCCAACATACACCTCATAGCACGTACAAACATTTTTTGAAGATCACCAGGCAGCAGCAGCAATAGGCAGAAGGGCAACACAGGCAAAATGACTTTTGTAATCCAGGCTTTTAATATTTATAGGGTCTGGTGGTCCTAGGTATCTCCCACCGTCTCTCATTGATGTCAGCAATCTGTGAGACCCCCTAAGTTTAAGCCTGGACAATCATTAAGTGGCATAATGTTTAAAGATAAATGAAGTGGCTCTCTTAGCTCCTTTTTTAACTATATGGAAGAGTAGTACACATGTCCAAATCTGTGTGTGCAGCACCTCAAGTATATTTACTCACACAAATCTTACATAATCTGCATCCTGTAGTAGTTGTCACTGTTCTACTTCCTACTTCTACAAATTATGCTGTTATTTAGATTCTGCATGTAAATTATATCACATATTATTTACCTCTCTGTATCTGACATGTAAGTCTTCTTGGTTTAGCTGTGTTGTCACTGATGACAGAATTCCCTATTTTATGCACCAGTATTATTCCATTTTGTGCTATGAAATACGTTTTTTCAAATCCATTTGTGCATCGATGAACATCTTAGGCTGATTCTGTACTGTAGCTATTGTGAATAAAGCTACACTGAACATGGTGGTGTAGGGGTCTCTTCAGTATACTGGTATCAATTTCTTTGGATGCATTTGTGGAGGAGGTGGGTGGCCTGAAGGTAAAGATAGATGTGGAAAGGTAAAGCATTAGTTAATGCATAAACAGGCTTAGGAGGAATAAGTTTTCATGCTCTAGTGACTAGTTAGCAATAATGTATTATGTATTTCATGGTAGCTAAAAAAGGATTTCAAATGTTCTCATCCAAAAGAAATGATAAATATCTGAGATGATGGCCTTTGATGCAAATTGTATGCACGTTTTTAAATATCATATCATAACCCATAAATATAATTATTTGTCAATAACATAAAATTTGGGGGAAAAAAGTACTTTTCAATTAATTATTGAAAGTTTAAAGAAATTCAGTGATTTTCCAGACCTGGAAACTGAGACACAAAATACTCTTTCCGTTGCTTTCACCTGTTTCTCAGCTAGGACTACTCACCTCCTCCTACCTGACTCAATTAAAGACTTTATCATATTTTACATGTTCTCAAATCAAGGAAAATGTCATGCACTGAATCACCATGCATCTTTAGGGCTTTTATACAGTTTAGTATTAAAGAAAATGTGGCTTGTTGCTGAAAATTCTAAACGAACTTTCCCTGGAGTAGCCCTGCCACGTCTCCCAACACTGACCTACTCCATCACCCTATGTAGGGGAGAAAAAGAGCAGCCAAACTAGTAAATACTAGCTGGCTCTATAGCTTAGTACTTTCTCCAAAATAGACCACATACTAGCTAATAAAGTACACTTAAGTAACGGCCAAAGAATCAAGATGTTACCATATTATCAAGTCATAGCGCAATGAAATGAGAAGTCAGTAGAAAATGAAACCACAGAAACTATGCAAATGTGTGGAAATCAAACAACACACTCTTGAGTAATCAATGGGAAGAAGAAATTAAGGTAGAAGTAAAGAAGTTCCTAGAATTAAATGATAATGCCATTACAAAATACCAAAACTAATTAAACAGTCCTGTGAGGAAAGTTTATAGCCATGAATGCTTATAGACAGACAGACAGAGCCTAAATAAATAAAAAAAAACCTTAAAGATACACTCCAAGGTCTTAGAAAAACAAGAACAAATTTAGATCTAGTACAAGGAAGGAAATTATAATGATAAGAACAAAATCAATGAAATGGAGGCTTAAAAATGACACAAAGAATCAATGACTCAAAGGACTGGTTCTTCGGAAGAATAAACAAAACAGACAAATGCTTAGTTGATCTGAACTTTAAAACGAAAAAGGTAAAATGCCATTAGAAATGGAAAAGGTGAAATCACAATGGACACTGCCTATCTATCTTAGTTAAAGGAGGAAAGGTTTTTGCAGTTCACAGTTTTTAGAGGTTTCAGTTTATAGTAGGCTGTTGCAAGGCAGGGTGACATGGCAGAAGAGAAATAGTTCATGGCAGGCTGAGAGCACAAAGTGAGCAGGCAGAAAAGTAACAAAGCAGCAGACCATGACAGCAGTAGCCCTCCTTCTTTCCTGTACATACAGTACAGGCTGTGCACTCTTAGGGAGGACAGTACTCCAACCCAGAATAGACCAGCTTTAATACTAAAACTGCATTGCAAATCAATCCCAGAATCAATCCCTAAGCCAGCCACCTCTGAAAAGTTCTGTCTATGATCACATCAGTCTTTAGGAGATATCTTGACACAAGCCATAAAAGATGTTGAGCAGTTTTTAATATATTTATTTGCTGTCATAATGCTGTTAAAAATCCAGAAAATTATTAGCAACTACTTTACAAACCTATACGCCAAAATGGTTGGCAAAATTGGAAGAAATAAAGAGAGTCATACATACATATGAGTTACCAAATCTTAACCAACAAGATTTTTAAATATTAAATAAACCAATAATGGGCAATAAAATTAAAACAGTAATAAAAAATCAAGCAACTTATTAAAGCTCAAGACCTGATGAATTGATGCTGAATTCTGCAAGAATTTCAGGGACTATATAACACAAATATGCCTCAAAATCTTGAATGAAATGAAGACAGAAACAGTAGTCCCAAAATCATTCATGGAAGTGATCATTACCTTGATATCAAAATCAGACAAATATCCAACAAAAAAGAAAACTGTAAACCAACCATTGTAATGAATCTAAATGCAAAACTCCTTAACAATATAATGCCAAATAGAATAGAACAAACCATTAAAAAGATCATATACCAAGACCAGTTAGGCTTCATCCCAAGGATACAGGGATGTTTTATGCAAATCAGTAAATGATATATGCAAAGTAATAAATGAAATTTGTCAAAAGACAGTATTCACATGATTATCTTAATAAACCCATAAAAATCTTTGGCCAA
Source organism: Ctenomys sociabilis (assembly GCA_004027165.1). Lineage (NCBI taxonomy): Eukaryota > Metazoa > Chordata > Mammalia > Rodentia > Ctenomyidae > Ctenomys > Ctenomys sociabilis. The sequence continues at coordinate 10,171 of PVKA01035867.1, forward strand.
AATCCAACACCACTCATGATATAGAAGTAAAGTTGAAGAAAATTGCTAGAGAAGACCCTTACCTCAAGTTGATAACAGCCCCTGATAGCACCCCAATGCCCGGCATCATACTAAAATGTGGAAAACTGAAAGCTTTCCATTTGATGTAAGGGACAGGATATGGATATTTTCCAAAATGTTTTCAACAGAAATACAGCTACCTTCTATTAGTTCACTGAGAAGAAAGGTCTGTACCAATATTGTCTAGACAAGGTATCATGTCTGTATCTTGTCCTCTGAATAATTACTATGAAGATAACAATATTACAATGTATTAATTATTGTAACTTTCATACTAACCTCTTTTGAAACTGTTTCATTGCTATATTTTCTCATTAAGATGAATGCAAATTTTTTTAAAAGAAAAGGATATTTGTTATCATCACTCCTTTTTAACATAGTCTGCAAAACTCTAACCTGAACAATCAGACAACAGAAAAGGGAAAAAAAAGTTACAGGAAAGAACAAAATCAAATTCTCATTATTCAAAAAAGACATGATCCTCTAATGATAGCACCCAAAACAGTCAACCAAAGATTCCTTGAAGTAACAACCAAATCTAATAATATAGCAAGATATAAAATAAATGCACAAAAATCAATAGTGTTCCTATACACTAATAATTAACTCACCAAGAAAAAAACCTAGGAAAATAGTACTATTCACAATATTATCAAGAACAACTAAGTACTTAGGAATTAACCTAAGCAAAGAAGTTTAAGACTTTGACAGCAAGAAAAGAAAATGGAAAGATACCCGTTCCTGGAGAGGCAGAACCAAGAACAGTTTAAAAGAGTTCCCAAACAAAATGCCAATAGCATTTATATGGAGCCAGAAGAGACCCAGAATAGCAAAAGCAATTCTGGGTAATATTAACAAAGATGTATCACAATCCAGGGTTTGAAGTTATATTACAAAACCACTGTGATTTAAACAGTATGATACTGGAACAGAAAGAGTCATGTGGATCAATGAACTAAAAAGAGAAGGTAGAAATAACACCAGCAACACTCAGGTATTTGATCTTTGACAATGGGACCAAAGATAAACACTCAAGGCAAGAGAGCCTCTTTAATAAACAATGGAGAGAAAACTTTCTCTCAGGCTCTCATGGAGAGCAAACTGGTCAAGCATTGGCTGTGCCTCATCCACATGGATGACACAGACAAAGGATCTACAGAATAAGGTACAGGACTACAAGATAAACCCTGAGGGGACTTCACTGACCTCATAAGAAATATAAAGTACATGTGTTGGTATATAAGTCTTGCTCTATCTAGGTCTTAACCATCCAACAGAAAAGTATAAAAATGAAGCATACATCGCAGGGCCATAATATTAAGTTGAGTTATAAATGGCTATGGTCAACAACATCTTCGGATAACTCACCGTTGTTGTGGAATGCTGGACTGTGTTGGATTGTGTTGTCGAGTTCAAGCACCTAAGTTAGTTGAATGACAATGGAGTGCCCACCTTTGACAGATGTAGAGCAAGAAAGGGGTATAGAATGGAAGAATCATGATGTGTGTATATGGACAGTACAGTTGGGATTGATAACGCTGTGCTTGTACATAATTCTATGAGGGGCAAGATTTGTACTAATGGTGGTTGGACAGGATATTATGTCAGCTTCTAGTACTATGGACAACCGCTAGGAAAATACCAAGGTAGAAATTATTAATTATTGAATCTTTGATGTAATTCAGTTATAAAAAATAAGATACACAAACAGCTACAGTCTCTTAATTTACTGATAAGAGACATATGGTATAATAATGTCTGTAAGTATAATATCATGTATGCACCTTTTATGATACCAAAACATTATGAAAACAGTTCACAATGTATTAATTTATGAAATCCATCTTGTCAAGTTATGTTAAAACTGTCTCATTGATATTTGTACTTCAATAAAACAAAAGTAAAATAAAAAAGACAACATATAAAATATTAAAAAAAAACAAATACACAGTGGTAGGAAAATTGAATATCTACATGTAAGAAACTGAATCTAGATGCATGTATCTCATGTACTACATTAAAATATAAATGGATCAAAGATCATCTGGGTGATAAAATAGGTAAAATTATTGAAGACACAGGTGTAGGTAAGGACTTTCTAAACAAAACCCTAATACCACAAGAAACAATACTGAAAATCAACAAATGGGATCATATTAAATTAAAAAGCTCCTGTACACTGAAAGGAAATCCCAACAGAGAGCATAGACAACCTACAGAACAGGAAAAAATTTTCAAGCTATTCCTCAGACAGAGGATTTACATCCAAGACGTAAAAACACTTCAAAAAATCATGCTTTCTGTCTTACTTTTCACTTGTTGCTAGGACAAATACTTGACACTCTAAGGAAAAAAAAGATCTATTTACCTCACAGTTTGTGGAAGTTTCAGTCCATACTCCACGACTACAAGGCAAATGGCAGCAGTCTGTGGCAGCAGAAAACAACGAAGAGCAGAGGAGAAGCAGCAGCTGCAGCGTCTATCAAGCCTTTCTCTTTCCATTTGAAGCTGACTGTAAAGACCTGTGCTCTGATGAGAAGATCGCAGCTCCTCCGGAGTGTCACAACAAAGATCAGGACTTCTCCGAGGAAGCAGGCAAATGGGCAGCAGCCTTCCTCAACTCCTTTCTATACACTTTTGGTGCTGAGTCACCCTGGGTGGAACAAATGGAGGACACTCCCCAGGGCTGCCCCTCACCATCCTGCAGGGTGAGGCCCGCAGGGCCCAGAAACACTCACAGCCAATCTAGCCAAGCTTCCCACATCAGGCTGACAAAATGTATCAATACCACTGTCCACCCGTTGTCAACTTGGCAACTACACATATACTTTTTTAAAGCCAGTTTCCAGGCACATAGACATGCTTATTAACATTTTGCAACTTGAGCATTGTATAACATTAGAACCATGAGATGTTTCCCCTGATGCCCTAAAGACTCATGCACGTCCCTTTATGCAAAAGACATTTTAGTCCTTCTCTAAGAGTTGTCAAAGTCATTACAGTTTAAGCAAGGCTGAGAAGTCCAAGTCCCAAGCCTCCAAGATCTAAGGAGACTCTTAGCTGTGGGCCCCTCTACACATGAAAACTTAAACACTTCTAACATGCAAAGGTGCAAGATAAACATTGCTGTTCCAAAAGGTGTACGCAGCAGAATACAAACAATTGGAACTAAAACAAGTCCAAGATCCAGAAGGGCAAACATTAAGTCCTGTAGTTCTCTGTGAGTATCCAAAGCAACCTGGAATGAGTTGTGAGCTCCAAAAGCCTTACATGGCTCCACCCTTACAGCACTTCTCCTAGAAGCTCCTACAGCTTCCCTCTGAGGCTTGCTTTGTTCCCTTTGTGCAGCTTTCCTTAGACCATCCATATTCCTGGCTATTTTAAACTTCTGAGGTTTCCAATGAATAAGCTTCTCACTCACAGATTTATATACAGCCTTCTCAATGGCACACTGCCTGCCCCTCAGGCCTTCTGAAGTCTAGATAGAAACCTTCTTCACCTCAGAACTACTGCATTTTGGGGCCAGGCAGATGACTCAGCAGAATAAGTGCATGCCTAACAAGTGCTAGGGCCTGAGTTCAATCCCTGGTTCTGCCAAAAAAAAAAAAAAAAAAAAAAAAAAACTACTGCATTTTGCTTGTGCCTAAAATCAATGTCATGTGTATGATGCCAAGGGCTACTGCCAGCTGGAGCAGTAGCCAGGCTTTCTTCTCCTTGGCTATAGGGGTAGAGTGGCTGGATTTATAAGCACTCTGATTCTGATTCTGATTCTGAGAAACAAATTCTCTATGCTGGAACCATTCTGTAATCTGATGTGGCCACTGCCTCCATTCTGGAACATGAGGTTCTGCAGCTTTCTACCCAAAACAAAATCCCTCACCCTTGCAATTCTGAGACTGCAAAGGGCAAGAACCTGCCACTTCCTGTGATGTCCTCAGGACATATTTTTTACTTTCCTGTTCCTTCTCAGCAATGGAGATCCTCTCAGCTCTATCTTCATAGTCCACAGTATTCTTGGTACTTCCTTTCTGGCAAAACGCACATTCTAAATCATCCTTCTGGGCTCTTTGCTCTTCACTCTCAACATAAATCTCACTAAAAGCCCCAACAACAACCGTGCTATTTCCTCAATAATTTGCTACTTTGAAATTTCTTTTTTAAGATTAAGTAGTCTACTGCACTTAATTTCAGTCTCAGGCAAATTCTCTGGACAGGAGCAAAGTTTCTGTCAAAACCATAACATATATCATCAGTCCAACAATCAATGCTGTCCTTCTTCCTCCTGGCTTGGTCTTAACAGGCAGGCTTTTTATCAGAATTCTAATCTTCTGAACACTGACTAGAATTTCCCACACAAAACAGCCAAAGCTGTTTTAGCACTTCTCTTGCAAGCAGCATCTCTAAACATTTCCTGTCCCTTCCAAAAGCCATTCCCAAAGGCTTGTAATCCACATTGTCAGGTACAGCCACAGCAACAACCCCACTCCTGGTACCAAATTCTGACTTAGTTACTTTTCACTCATTACTGAGACAAATAACCAACACTCAAAACTAAGGAAAGAAGGGTTTGTTAAGCTCACAGTTTGTGGAAGTTGCAGTCCATACTCCACTGGCTCCAGGCAAACAGCAACAGTTCATGGCAGCAGAAAATAATGAAGAGCAAAGGAGGAGCAATAGCTAAAGCATCCATTAAGCCTCTCTTTTCTCTTTTGCTTCTACACTGACTGCAAAAACCCATGCTCCACCAAAGTGTAGCAACAAAGACAGACTTCTCCAGGGAAGTGGGGTGACGGGCAGCTTTCCTTGTATTGAGTCACTCTGGGGAGGCCCATCGGGACATAGGGTGGAACAAAATGAGCCCCAGGTAGGGCTCAATTGTGCCCAGGGGGGAAGCAATCATGCCCAAGGGCAAGCCACCCCATCCTGCATGGCATGGCCCCAAGGGCTTGGAAACGCCATGAGCTGATCTAGCCAAGCTTCTGACATCAAATTGATGTATCAACTAATACACGTTCCAAAATAAATAACCTAATCAGAAAATGGGAAAACAAAATGAACAGATGTTTCTCTGACAAAGATGTACAAAAGGCCAATAAACACATGAAAATAATGCCCAGTAGTTAAATATAAAATAAAATTACACTGAGATATCATCTTATCCAAGAAAGGATGTCTATTATCAAAAATTCTAATAATAATCCTGGTGATGATGTACAGATAAAAGAACTCTTCCACACTGTTGTTAGGAATGGGAACTAATAAAGCTGTTATGAAAATCATTGTGGAGAATCTACAAATGAATAAAAATTTTAACCCAGCTATTTCTTTTCTAGCTATCTTTCCAAAAGAGTTAAGGTCATTATATTCCAGCAATACATGAATACTATGTTTATAGAAGCACAATTTATAATACCTAGATCTTAAACCATATGGTGTATATGTTTAACAACAGATGAATAGATAAACAAGATGTGGTAATCATAGATAGGAATACTATTCTGCCATAAAAAGATAAATTTGTGCTCTTAGAGAAATGGATACAATTTGAAGACAAACTGTGAAATCAGGCATACAAGCTTTAATATTGCAAGGCTTCTCCTATATGAGAATGAAGAAAAAGAAAGCTCAAATAATTCTCCAAATTAATTATGCCATTGTTGCAAAAAAAAAAAAAAGTGTAGGATATATGCTAATTTGTTTCATTTGTACTAATACTGTCTTTTGTTCATTGAAAAAAAAATGGTTTTGGCCCTGCCCCCAGGGTGCACTGAGCTGGCAACTGAGTCGAGGCATAGCGGCTCATGCCTGGAATCCCAGCACTGGGGAGGCTGAAAACAGGAGGATCATCATGAGTCCAAGCTGCATAGTGAGAACTTGTACCAAATACATAAATGAAAAAAAAAAAGACTGGTTTTTCCTTTGCTTTTTCTTTGTAAAAGAAAGTCTTTTTTGTTTATAACTTATAATGAGTAATTATATGGTCATTTTTTTCTATTTATTTTTTATTTTATTGAAGTACAAATATCAATGAGACAGTTTTAAGACACCTTAACACAATGGATTCAATAAATTAATACATTACAAACTGTTTTCATAATGTTTTGGTATCATACAAGGTGCATACATGATATCATACTTACAGACATTATTATAGCAGATGTCTCTTATCAGTAAATTAAGAGAGTGTAGTTGTTTACATATCTTATTTTTTATACCTGAATTACATCCAAGATTCAATAATTAATACTTTCTACCTTGTTATTTTCCTAGTAGTTGTCCATAGTACTAGAAGCTGACATAATATCCTGTCCAACCACCATTAATGCAAATCTTACCTCTCATAGAATCTTGTAGAAGCATGGCATATCTATCCCAACTGTACTGTCCATACATACACATCATAATTCTTCCTTTATATACCTCTTCCTTTGTCTAAACCTGTCAAAGATGGGCACTCCACTGTCATTCAACCAATTTAAGGTGCCTGAACTCAACGACACAATCCAACACAGTCTAGCATTAAACTACAATAGTGAGTTATCTGATGAAGTTGTTGACTGAAGCCATTTACAGCTCAACTTAATATTATGGTCCCGCATACCTCATTTCTATACTTTTCTGCTAGATGGTTAAGACCTAGATAGAGCAAGACCTATATACCAAAACTTGTAGTTTTTGTTTCTTATGAGGTCAGTGAAGTCCCCTCAGGGTTTATCTTGTAGTCCTGTACCTTATTCTGTAGATCCTTTGTCTGTGTCATCCATGTGGATGAGTCACAGCCAATGCTTGACCAGTTTGCTCTCTGTCAGAGCCTGAGAGAAAGTTTTCTCTCCATGTCACTCTTCCAAGGCACACTATAGAACTTCCATCTCTTTCCTCTGTGGCTCCATAATCTCCTTGTTCAGAAAATTTGGAGCTCAACTGAGTTTCATGATGTTACAGTACAGCTTCTCCTATGTCCTGAGTCTTCGCTGACCTTGAAAGGCTAGGGCCAAAATTTTTAAAAACTAATGATACCAAATATATTGACTTTTGTTATTCCCTAATTATTTTAGTTTCTGGTTTTTTTTTTTTGTTTTATTTTTCATAACAAGATGATTGTCTCTTTAAATTTATTATTATCTATTTTTATTATATTAAAAAATAACTCAGAATGAATCAGTTACCTCAGTATCCCATACCTCACAGAGATAGAGAAACCTTTTCTCAATTCATCTGGAACCAGAAGAGAGCCAGAATATCAAAACCAACCCTGGAAAACAAAGAAAAGGCAGTAGGTATGATGACCCTTGACCTGAAATTCTACTACAAAGCTACTGTGATAGAATCAGTAAAGTACTGGCATAAAGACATACCTGAAGGTCAATGGAACGGGTTAGAAGATGCAGATACAACTACAAACACACTCAGCCACCTTATCTTTGATAAGGGGACCGAACATGTTCACTGGGAGAAAGATAGTCTCTTTAATAAATGGAGCTGGAAAACTGGCTTTCCACAATCAGAAGGCTGAAATTCATCCTGTCTCTATCACCGTACACTAAACTACTATCAAAATCAATCAGAGATTTAAACATTAAAGCAGAAACACTAAATCTTCCAGAGGAAAATATAGGCACAAAGCGTAAACACATAGGGGTAGTGTTATGGTTTGTGTCTAGCTGTCTCCCCAAAGTCTCATGCAGTCGTGGGGTGGGTTCTGAAGTTTGTGATTGATTCTTTATCCAATGCTCGGACTGCAGGTGTGAGTGCTACACCCCAGCCCTGGGTTAGGTAATTTACATTACAATTTGTGGAGGAAGGAAAGGCCAGCTAGCTGCCTGAGCTGCTGCTGCTCTCGTGGTCCATGAAACGTTGCTCTTGTCCATGTGCCCCTCTGCCTTGGAACCAGCTGAGTATGGACTGAAACCTCCACTAACTGTGAGCTAAGTAAACTTTTCCTTCCTTCATTTTGGTTTTGGGTGTTTTCTCTCAGCAATGAGAGAATAGTAACTGAGACAGGTAGGTAGACAGCCCATGAACAAAAACAAAACTGCACAGGAAACACTCCAAAGAATCAACAACTGGATCTCATCTTTTTGAAAAGTTTCTACACTTCAAAGCAAATGTCCAACAGAGTAAAAATAAAACTAACAAACTGGGAAAAAATTATATCCAACTCTCCCTCTAAAAAAGGTCTTCTATCTAGACATTTTTTAAAAAATCAGACACCCCAAATTCAAAGACTCAATCCAAAAATGGGCCTCTGAGATGAATATACACTTTTCAGATGAAGAAATAAAAATGGCAAGTAAGTGTATGAAAAAATGTTTAACAGCATTGGTCATTATAGAAATACAAATTAAAGCAACACTGCAATTCCATCTCAGCACAGAAAAAATGTCTAATATCAAGAAATCAGTCAATAATAAATTTTCGAGTGGCTGTGGGGAAAAAGGAATCCTTCTGCACTATTGGTAGGAGTGCAGACTGGTTCAACCACGACGGAAATCAGTGTTGAAATTCCTCAAAAAACTAAGATTGGAGGTTCCATTCAACCCAGTTCTTCCCCTTCTAGGTATTTTTCCAGAAGAACTGAAAACATCGTCCCACAGTAACGTGCACCCATGCTCTTAGCAGCAAATTGGTCATAGCTAAATCTTGGAAATAACACAAATGCATATCAACTGAGGAGTGGATAAAGAAGATGTAGTATTTTTACACAATTGAGTATTATTGAGCTATAAAAAGCGTAAATTAGAGGCTTTTATTGGTAATGGATACAACTAGAGACCATTCTACTAAATAAAATAAATCAGACCCACATGTTTAAACATCATATTATTTATTTGTTTTTTTATTGTTTTTTTTAAATATTTTAGGGAAGGGCCTACAGAGTGTTTAGGGTCTCTCTATTAGATCAGACTCATAGTAATCTGCCTGTTTACAGCCTCCAAAGAGCTGGGATTACTGGCATGTGATAACATGCCCAATCTTAATTGCTATCTAAGCATACCTCAGGGGTGGGGCCAGTACAGCAGGCCCTGGGGGGTCAAATCCCTACCCCCTATGCCTGCTTTCAGGTGCTCTAATCTGTTGAGCTATTTTGCCAGCCCATTATATTATTTCCTCAATGTGAAAAACCTAAAAGAGAAAATAAAATCTGAATGATACAATAGATTCTGGGAAAAATGGAACGAATCTATTCAAAAGGAAGGAATTACTGAGTTGCAGAGAAGGGCAGGAGAGGGAGTTGGGAAAGAGATATATCTATATATACAAGCAGAACGGTTTAGACAACTGTACTGTGGATTTTGCTGGTCTATGGAAAGGAGTTAAATTTTTGGCTCCTGTTTTCAATTGTTTGTACTTTTTCTCTTCTTAATTTCTCACATATTTCTTTTTTATTTCTTCTTCCAATTTTGCATGCATACAACTGGTAATATGAACAACAGGAAGACACTGCACTACAATGAATACTGTGACTCATATTATTTTGTTAAGTGAAATTCTGTATCACTTGTAATTTTTCTATTTTGTATTCTTTAAAAAATAAAAAAATAGATCCTCAATGTCAGAGGTAAACCTACAAGACTCTTGGAAGAAAAATCTAAGGATTAAATCTTTATGACTTACAATTAGATTATATTATGTTTCTTATATATAACCCTAAATCACAAATGGTAAAAAGAAAAATAACTTGGTTTACATAAAAATAAGGACAGTAAATAATATTTTTTCCTGAATAGACATTCAGATTTCACCTTAACATTTTCACATCTCTACACTGTAGATTGAATTGAATCCCCTGAAATGTTCTGACAGCCCAAGTAGACTAATATGCAATATAACACAGAGACCCCTTCAGAAAGACAGTTTGTACCATTTTAAATGGAGGTTCCAAAAGCTCATTATGACTTGTAAGTAATGTTGGTTATCCTAATGATTAATTTGCTACATTGCACCCTATAGCTCTAACCACTGGTATGTAGTATGCTTTCCCATGGGAATGCCGTGGCCTACTATTCCAACAGGTTCAGAAAAGTATTCCAACAGGCTCAGGGAATACTCAGCAAATTTAGACGTGTAATAGTCCTAAGCTGGACAGTGGGCATGACTTCTGTGGCTGGCAGTAGAATATCATGTGCTGCTGATATATTAGTCCTAATGCTGCCCATTCATTTCCTTGGGAATGGTCACAGATGTTTCCAGAACAGATGTGTTTGCTTACCCACATGGTTTTCCCAGACACTCCATAGGCAGTGTTCCCACTGAGTCAACCCTCCTACACAGGCAAAGTAATATGAATCAATGCCCAGATCATTTCATTTAGACGGTGGGTTTGGTGGGATGGTACCAGAGGCTTGACCGTATGGTGATGGAGAGTGGGAAAACTGCTGAATACTAAGGAAAACACTTTTCTCACAAATTACAAAGAGTAAGTTCCCAGAGTATGACTATTTGAGTAGCAACCTTTTAGAGATATGAATGGAGCTTGTGTTAGGAACATTCATAGCTAAGAACATATCTCAGCAGTAGCTCATGTCTCTGCTGGTCAGTGTCAAAGTTGTGCTGCTGTGTGTTCAGCATATCGTGTGAGATTATACAGTAATATATCACTCGTTCAGAGCGAAGATGTCTGGATGTGTTATTTATGGATTCTTATGCTTTATGTTGTATACTTATGTGAAAGGTATATTAGACAAATTTTGTTGGCCTTAGGAATAAATCCAACCTACAAATGTTCTCCTGGAGTAGAACTCATTCATAAATTGGGGATTTACTGTAATAGTTTTTTCACTTTCTTTTGTGTGGTTTTTGGATAATTGGATAGAAATTGTATTGTACTTCCCAAGCAATAGATCAGTAGGTTGAAGCATGAAAGGTAAGTCACTGTGATACCAATGTACATAACTCTGGAACTTAAATGGCTTCTACTTTCATAGTTTTTTATTAGTTCCTTAATCCACTAACTCCAGGCATTTTACCTAGGAGTTTTAATAACTGCCCTGTCACTCTCCTGGTCTTGAGGACACAACTCTCAGGATGGGCTTATTTTGGCTCAAGTTTTTAGGTCTTTATCCACTATGAGCAAAGGAGGATAATATGGCAGAAAGCAATCATGAAAGAAAATCTGTGCATGACATGACAGCCAGTGAAAGGAGGAGACGGTAAGGAAGATGCTTCCTTCCAGGTCATACCCTAGTGGCCAACCTCTTCTTATTAGATTCTGCCTCCTAATAGCAAGTCAGCTAACTGTCCCCACCATGGCTCAATCACCCTTTGGAAGGCCCATCCATGAATCATGAGGTTTGTAGGGGGACATCTAAGTATAGCCTGTAACCTCACTAGCAGAAATCTAGTGAAAAGTGCTGTCAATATTTAACTTAATATTTATTGATTGATTAATTGATTGTATTTTTAAGGAAGGGTCTACAGGATGCTCCAGGTCTCACTACAAGATCAGATTCACAGTGATCTGCTTATTTATAACCTCCCAAGAGCTGGGAATATAGACGCGCACCAGCATGCCCAAACTCAATTGTTGTCCCATAGTGCCCCAGAGGCAGGGCCAGCACAGCAGGCCTGGGGATAGAACCTCCAGCTCCTGTTCCTGCTTGCAGGACCTTTAATCCACTGAGCTATTTGGCCTCAATATTTAACCTTAGAGGGTATGATTTGCATTTATGATATATAATTGGCCAGTGTTTAATTTATCTTTCAGTCATTTTATACAAAAATATAATCTTCAACAAACCCTGAGTTTAAAATGTTCTGAAGCTTTTCAAAGAAAAAATGCCAGATGGTAAAAAGTCACTTCTATCCTAGTGAAAGATAGTAATTCATATAATCCCATACAACATAGAAGCATGCTCAAAGAATATCAGTCTACCAAGAGCAACTATAAGCAAAAGCTGTTTTTTATTTATACTTCAAAGAGGGATATATACTATTAATATAGAAAAATGTATCCTAAAATTATGTTTTCAACTGTCTTTTTTTCTTTTTTCTTTTTTTTCTTTTTTTTTTTTTTTTTTTTTTTTTTTTTTTTTTTTTTTTTTTTTTTTTTTTTTTT
>PVKA01035868.1:0-22294 GCA_004027165.1 Ctenomys sociabilis
AACTCGACGACACAATCCAACACAGTCCAGCATTCCACAACAATAGTGAGTTATCCGAAGAAGTTGTCGACCATAGCCATTTACAGCTCAACTTATTATTATGATCCCGCATTATATACCTCATTTTTATACTTTTCTGCTGGATGGTTAAGACCTAGATAGAGCAAGACTTATATACCAACACATGTACTTTATGTTTCTTATGAGGTCAGTGAAGTCCCCAAAGGATTTATCTTGTAATCCTGTGCCTTATTCTGTAGATCCTTTGTCTGTGTCATCCATGTGTTGCAGGATACTAAGTTGTTTTCAAAGTCTGAGCATACATTTACTAAAATACCTTTGACCAAGTTGACAGGATCCACTTTTCTTTTCTTTTCTTTCCTTTTCTATATTTGCCACAAGGTCTCACTACACAGCTCAGACTCAGTGATTCTCCCGTTTGCAGCCCCCCTAGCTCTGGGATTACAGGCATATGCCACCATACCCAGTCTCAGTGTCAGCTCAGCATGCCTGGGAGGTAGGGCCAGCTTGGGATGTGGTGCTGAAGATCGAACCTCAGTCCCTGAACTTGCCTAAGCAGGGGCTTAGACCACTCAGTTATCTCAGCAGCCCAGACAGGATCAACTTTTATTTAATTCCACTTAAAACTGAATCTGCTTTGAAGGCCACATTTGAATATCCAGAGGAGAATATTACCAAATGCAAGATAAGGCAAAACTAAATTGAACTTCAAAATATATTTGTACACTTACAGTTTGTCTAATGCTGTGAAGCAGTAAATTAGAGACTCCCCTACCCAGATTCTGCCTAGCCTAGCCCTTTGTGTGTCCAAAGCGTTGGCAGGTTAAGGAAAGCTCAGTGTGCTGTGGTCCTTCCTGAACAGCAGGTGAGGGGTTAAGCACTTCTTCTTCAGAGGGTTATCCTATTAGGAAGACCTACGAGGATGACAGCTTCATCCTTCAGGACCATAGATCCAGGGCCACTGCCAAGTTAAAATACCTCCATGTAATGAATGCTCTATAACTCTTTGCCCATCTCTGCACTATCAATAGAGACCATTTGTCCTCTCCTTCAGCTGAGCTAGTTGCTGGGAATACAAAGAAAAAGTGTAGATTGTTTCTATTCACCAAGAACTCTGCCTGGAAGGAATCAAAATAAAAATACAAGTGACTAAGAATAGCTAGCCAAAGTGTGGCATATGATAAGGCAACTGATATCCAGTCAGAAAGAAATGATTGAATTACAGTACATTCCACTGTGTGGATGACGTTGGTGAACAACATGTTGAACGAAACAAACTCAACTTGAAAAAGAAAATAACATATGATTCCATTTATATGAATTACCTAGAATAGGCAAATTCATACAGATAGGAAGCAGTTTAGAGGGCATCAAGGCTAGAGGAAGTGCAAAATGCAGAGCTTAAGTAGCTTAATAAGTACAGTTTCAATTTAGGAAAGTTTTAAAACGTTACAGTAAGAAATATTAAAGAGGGCTACACACTGAGTACACTTATTGTACTAAATCGCAAACTCAGAGTAATTTACAGGTTAAACTTCATATTGGGTATTAAAAGCAAAAGTTATTACTGAACTGAAAATTTACTCTTAAGCAAAGCAACAAGTTTACAAGGAAGATTAAAGGCTAAACCATTTCTTCACCAAAAATACTAAGACTAGCATGCAATATAATAGATGATATAAGTTTTAGAATTACAAAAATTCCAAAGAAATAAAATTGAGATGGCTACTTACTTCACTAGAAAGCTGATATAAATTTACATTAAAACAAAGGGTAGGACACATTCTAATCTGGACAATTAAACAGAATATGACTTGTACAATATGCCACACCAGGATGAAAATTCAGTCTAGGTCATTTGCTGAGGGCCTGGCAGGAGGAGATTTCTCAAGATGTAACAGGTTATCGGGGAATCATTCATGTCCCCAAAAGAAATCTATTGAGGGCAGAGCTTGGCTGTTTTCCTTAAGATGTGCAGTCCTTTCATGCTGATGCAGTAACAAGTGCTATCAAGAGAAACCCAAATTCAATCTCTACCCAGTCACCCTCTTCAAATGACATCAAGGCCACTGAAATATATGACATGTGCATTAAAGACACTAGAATATAGCATTTCTTATGAAAATCAGATATTAAACATAAAATCTACATATTATTTCATTTCAGTTTGACATAGTTTTTTAATGTATGGAACTATAACAAAAGAACCACCATACCAGAATAGTTACCTTTCAACTCTATTCCTATCCACGTCATATGCAAGAGAAGGGCTTATATTACACATCCTGAAGACAGAACTTAGTTTTTAATATATTTGAAAAGAAAAATTTTTAAATGCTGAGGTAAAAGTGTGATTCACTATCTTAAAACTTGAGTGTGTTATCAAAAGTAAAAAAGTATAAATAGAATAATCTTTTACCTCCCAAATGAATGAATTAAATTCTTCTCAACACTGAATGTTTTGTTGAAAAGGAAGGTGCACATCCCCAGAGCACCTTGCAGATAGACAGGAGTTCCTTGGTTTCAGTGGTTTAAAATAATGGAGTACTGAGATCACATCAGGGCCCCAGAGGCACATGCCATCTGTCTTTTCAAAAACACACCATGTTGTGCATCCTCTCCTTTCTTTTTTTTTTTTCAGTCTGCCTAACATCACTTTTTTATTTGCTGTTATGGTTTAGACCTAAAATGTTCTCCCCAAAGCATCGTGTATTTTAGAATTTTTAGGAAGTAATTGGATCCTGGGGCCACTGGCAAGTTTATCCTTTAGTTCAGAGTGCTGTTAGGAGATGGAGCCTGCTCATGAGAGGTGTATCACTGTGGATATGGTGCAAAAGAGCGTATCCTTGTCCCTGGCTACTCCTGTTCTCTCTCTGTTTCCCGATCACTGTGGCACAGGAAAGCTTCCTCCAGTACACCCTTTCCCCTGACCATTTCAGGCTTGGAATCTGTTTGCCATGGAGCATATCCACTAAACTTGTGATCCACATTAGCCTGCTCTTCTTTCAAATTGTACGTGCCTCAGTGACAGGAAAGCTGAATAATGTAGATTTGGGTAAGAGCTGAGGATTGTTGTTCTGACTGTATCTCAACATGCAGTTCAAAAGCCTTTGGAATTTATTTGCAAGAGGGGTTTGGAAAAGCAGAATACAGAAGGCCTGGAGTGCTATCAACAGAGCTTGGTGGAATGTTCTAATAGGAGCTCAGGAAGACAGAATCCTGATAGAAAATAGTCAGCAAAGCATAGAGCCAGACTAGGAATAAGTACTCCTTTAGCAGTTGGACTAGAGGCCTTCTATGTTACATTCACAGAAAAGCTGTCTCATTTTGCCCATATTGCTAGATTGCAGGACACTGAGATTAAGGATGATGCACTATTTGATCTGCTGGAGGATATTTCAGGGCCGTCCAATATTCAGGCTGTGCCATCAGTGCTGCATCTACTCTTGGTCACATTAACAGACTCAAGAGCAAAGACAGAGCCAAAAGATATAAAATGTTCCCAGTTATTTCCAGGATGTAAGAACCTTTAATTCATGGCAAACATCAGCACAGTTGCTGGAAAGGTCAACAGTAAAAGGAAACCAAGTACATTGCATAAGGGCAGTCAGAAAGATGGCTTAAAGTCATCTGAGGGAATGACTAGATCTCCTCCTTCACAGGCACACAGGTGTAGAAGTATAACCTTTAAAAGACTGCTTTAAAAAGGTCCTCAAGATACCTTGCTCTAGAAGGGTCGCTAGAGAATTGTCTCCTGGGATTTGGTCAGCATGCTCAGCCATCCAGACTGTCAGAGGCTACTGCAGCCTGCAGATTCAAGAGATCTTGGCTCCTACTTCTCTGGGCAGCTTATCTGGGCATCATCTGTGTGTTGCTGATTTTTCAGGCATGCAGCATGCAAGAATTGTGGGGTTGTACAGGTTTCCACCAAGGTCTCAGAAGGAGGCCTCGAAGGTCAGGCCGTGTATGAAGCTGTGAAAGTGAAAAGTATAGTGGAGACCACAAGAAGTTGGAGATGATGGAAGGCAGAGTGGCTGCCACAGAAAGCTACAGGCAGCAGGCACAACCAGCCCAAGACAATGGTTTATGTGTTGCAATACACAAGGCCATGGGGCAAAGCTGTGCAAGCCCTTTCTTTTTTTTTTTTTTTTTTTTTTTTTTTTTTTTTTTTTTTTTTTTTTTTTTTTTTTTTTTTTTTTTTTTTTTTTTTTTTTGGTCTTTTTGAGACAGGATCTCACTATGCAGTTCAGGCTGGCCTTAAGCTCACTTTGTAGCTCAGGCAGGTCTCAAACTTACAACAGTCCTCCTGCCTCAGCCTCCCAAGTGCTGGGATTACAGGCCTGTGCCACCACGCCCAGCCCCTGTGCAAGCTCTTTCAAACTCATGTCTCACCACAACCTGCCCTGGATGCTGGGCATGGAACTACAGGATTTAATGTTTGCCCAGCTGTCTTTCGGTCATGCATTGGCCTAATTCTTTCTACATCCTCTCTTCTGTCACTCCCTTTTGGAATGAAAATGTTTACCCTGTACAACTATATGTTGGAAGTATTTAACTTTTTTCTTTCATTCTTATAAGAGCCCATGACTAAGAATTTGTCTTTATTATCAGACAAGATTTTAGGTTTGGGCTTCTCAGCAATACTGGAACTGTTAAGTCTTTGGCAACTCTTAAGAGGTAGATTAAGTGTATTTTGCATAATGAGCTGGACACATGTTTTGGATACCATAGGGGAAAATGTTAGAGGTTAGATCTAAAATGTCTCCAAAGGTCTCATGTATTCAGAACTTGGGCTTTTAAGAGGTGATTAATTCACAGGCCATTAATGAGCTGAATGTGCTATTGTGACATGAGGCCTGTTCAGAAGATGTGGGCCTATGGATGTGATCTGGAAGGGTGTATTGTTACATCTGGCTGCTGTGCTCGTTCTCCTGGCCACAAATGCATGCCCAGCCTTTCTCTACCAGGCACTTCCATTGTGCCATTTTTGCCTTCAAACCAATCAACCATGGACTGAACCCACTGAAACTGTGAGCAGCAATAAACTTCCCCTCCTTTAAATTGCAGTTAGTGGGTGTTTTGGGTCTCAGCAATGGGAAATGTGGCTATCATACTTGCAATGCAGGGCTTAATTCAAAGCTATGAAGAAGGTTTTTTAAAGGGCCAATAAAACTGATTATAAAATTCTTTTAGAGTTTTATGTATTTTCCAAGTGATTAATTTAATATATCTTAACTGAAATGCTAAATACCATGAAGAATCAACACTTTGTTAAAAGCTACATCTTTTGGTATATAGGTCTTGCTCTATCTCAGTCATAACCATCCAGCAGAAAAGTATAAAAATGAGGTATATAATGCGGGGCCATAATGATAAGTTGAGCTGTAAATTGCTACAGTCAACAACTTCTTCAGACAACTCACTATTATTGTGGAATGCTGGACTATGTTGGATTGTGTTGCTGAGTTCAGGCACCTAAATTGGTTTAATGACAATGGAGTGCTCATCTTTCACAGGTCTAGACAAAAAAAGGGTATAGAAAGGAAGAATCATGATGTGTGCGTATAAACAGTACAGATAGGATAAACATGCCATGCTTCTGCATAATTCTATGAGAAGTAAGATTTGCACTAATAGTCTTGGACAAGATATTATGTCAGCTTCTAGTACTAGGGACAACCACTAGGAAAATAACAAAGTAGAAACTATTAATTATTGAATCTGTGATATAATTCAGGTATAAAAAAATAAGATAAGTAAACAGCTACACTCTCTTAATTCACTGATTAGAGACATATGCTATAATAATGTCTGTAAGTGTATGCACCTTGTATGGTACAAAAACATTTTGCAATCTATTAATTCATCGAATCTATCCTGTTAATTTATCTTGAAACTTTCTCATTGCTATTTGTTCCTCAATAAAATAAATAAGAAAATAAAGTTATTCAACCAAAAAAAAACCACTTTGTTAATCAATGAATAAAGACTTTGAGTTTCACTGAGAACACCTTGTTTCCTGTTTAAGCTATATATTTTTAGGTCCCTACAGTGGCATCAACCCCAAAATGGGTTTCCTATTTCTAAGGATTGGAAGTGAACCTTTAGTTTCAGTTCTGAAAGTGTAATTGCCAGCTATACTATAAAGGAAATTTCCATCCCTATGATACACTGTATACAGGAGTGAAATTGCTCATAGTGCCCACATTGTTAATAGAAACCAGGGTTATTTGTTGCAAGGAAATGTATGTTTCAGTAGTGATCTGTCTCACTTAAGTAATAATAGCATTACCAGAAGAATATTGAGAGGTTTACTAACTTACTAGAAGATGGCAGTACTATTATTATTCTTTTTGTTTATCTAAGCTTGTTGTTATATCTTCCCTATTGGTAATCGTTTTTGCTTACCAGGAACCAGTCTGTCTAAAAGCTTTATAAGAATTAATTAGTTTAATTCTCATAATGATTTCAGGAGATGATCAGGTAACCTAAATAATGGTCACTTAAAGCATTTCATGCCAAAGTATCAGTTTCAGTCTCTGGAACCTGTCAGTGTTACCTTAAAAAGGTTATGGCTTCTTTGCAGATGTGATTAAGTTAAGCATTTTGCTGTGTATTATCCTAATTGCAATCACAAAGTCTTTATAAAACAGGGTCAGATTTAGCTCAGAGAGAAGAGAAGGCAGAGATTGAAGACATGAGGAAGTGATCCTGGGGATGCCAGCAGCCTCCAGAAACTGGAAAAGGCAAATATAAATTCTTTCCTACATTCTCTGGAGGAGTGTGATCCTACCAACACCATAATTTCAGACTTCAGGTCTCCACAATGTAAGAAAATAAATTTTTCAAGTGTTAAACCACTAAATTATGGTAATTTACAACAGTAGCCTCAGGGAATTAGTGCAGCTAAAAACTATTTTAATTCTCATTCTGAAATGGAGATACAAGAAGCACAAAAAGATGATGCCACTTCCCAATGTCTTTTAGTTGATTAATGACAGAGTCGGGGTTAAGAAACTTGATTGCAGAGTAAATCCTCTATTTCATTGAAAACAAAGTTGTCACTCACTCCATGATAGAATAGGAACAATTTAGTGAATAAGACATAGAGGCACTGAATTCAACACTACCCCCCCAGGCCCAGGATCCCTCAGAGTTCATAGCTGATCCTGCTGTTTTGCACAGTGATGACATACAAGTCAGGACCCACATCTTCCACCAAGGGCATTTTATTTTTTTTTTTTTCACCAAGGGCATTTTACTATGGCCCTGTGGAGCAGGCTTTGGAAAAGAGGTTCCTGACATACAGAAAGCAGGTCCTCCCCCTGACCAAGTATTGCACATCCTCTCTGCACTGGTGTCCTAGGGCTGCCATAACCAAACACCACAAACTAAATAATTAAAACAATAGAAATGTATTGTCTCATAGTTCTAGAGGCTGGAAATCTAGGATCAAGTTGCCAGAAGAGTAGGCTCTTCCCCTGGACTGTATCAGCAGTACTAAGAGCACAGAGGCATTTGCTAGATTAGAGAAGGAAGACTCCATCATGGCCACCTGTGTGCTAAGAGAACCAGAGAATCCAGTAGCAGAAGAATCCATGAGCCCAGGAGGATGGAAGATACAGCCCAAGAGGAATCAAGCATGTAGCACTAGTCCAGTGTCAAAGGCCTAGAAGCTCACTGTGGTGTTGCTGGTACAAGTCTACATTAAGAGACTGAAGAAATGGAGCCCAATATCCAAAGGCAATGACAAAGACCGAAGCTGTTCCCAAATGGAGTCCCTTCCTCTTTCATTCCATCCAGGTTGCAAGTCAATTGGATGTCGCCCATATCCAAGGTGTCTTCTTCCCTCAGTTTGATGGCCTACATGGGAGCCATTCACAGACACACCCAGAACTGTGCTTTAATACTCTTCTAGGTGTTTATTTCTTAATGAACTCAAATTGACATGTGATTGCTAATTGTCACACCCGATGACCTGAATTCAGCTGATCTTGAAGTGCAAACTCAGTAAAAGCACCAACTTCACATTTTTTACTATATTGTCCAGCATTTAAAACAGTACCCTTCATCTAATATGTGCCAAGAACTCCTCTGACCCCTTTATTACACACAGGATATATCTCAGTTGGGTATGGTAGACCTCCAGGTGAAGGTTGATTGGCCCTAGCTGGAAAGTCAAAGCATTTAAGAAGTCAAGAGCCAAGTAGGTACAGGGCATCCCCATTATTCACAGCAGGTTCTATGTTTACAAATTCACTGGTTAGATAGAATTCTTTTGTAACTCCTAAACCAATACCTGCAGCACTGTCCTCCATCACTTGCAAAAACACACTGAGCAGTGTAAACTTCAGTACCCCAAGGCAGGTATGTGTTTCCAGATGAAGTCTGTCTCCCTATTTTAGCTCTCATCCAATAACTGCATCTATTCCACAGATTATTCATGGCTACCTCTTCACATTTTTGTTCTTCTTCTTTGTGATTTGCCAACGTAAATGGCGTGCAAATCGAGTGCTGAAATGCTATCTAATATCCCTTGGTGCAAGAAGACTAAGATGCCTTGTAGAGAAAATAAAAACATTGAGTAAACTTTATTCAGGCATGAGGTATAGTTCTGAGGCCATGTATTCAATGTTAATGAACCAAAACATCTACTAAATAAAATGTCTTTAAGAAGAAATAAAGTGAGGTTGTGTGTTGAGCCACTGTGAATGTGTTATGACCAGAGGCTCACAGGAACCTACTTGCATAGCTCCTGGGAGCAGTGTGATGGCTTTGCTTAATTCAACATTTGCAGCATTGCACTTTATAGGACATGACTACCTCAAGCAATAATTTATTGTAATCCAGGTATGTTGGTGCACACTTGTAATTCTAGCATTCTGGGAGGCAGACACAGGAAAATCACAGGTTTGAGATCAGTCTGGGCAACTTAATGACTTGCTCTATCTGGGCAAGACTGTCTCAAAACAAAAGTTTAAAAGCTTTAAAATAAAAAGGGGCTGGGGTGGGAGATAAATCAGTGTGAGGGCTCTGGGCTCGACTCCCAGTCCTAGCTCTTCCCAAAACTAGAATTGATTATATATTACTTTGGGAATATGAGTGCTACTGGGAAATGAATGTTCTGTCAGTCATATCCTAATTACTGTGTCATCAGAACCAAAACAAAGATCCACGCTACACAGTCAAAAGCATGAATGGTTACTTGAAAGAAAGAATGAACAAATGCATCATTTTACTAAGGATCAAAGCAACCAGAACTTTGTGCAAGTAATTCATTCTTTATGCTCTTAAGCATCAGTGGCAACAAAGATCTTTCCAGAAAGCATGAGCATACCTTACATAAGGCTGATAGCTCTGAGGCTTGGAATTATGTCCAATCAGTTGCTGCTACTGCTGCAAAGCTTCACCAACTATGCTCAATGCTTCCTGCTCCGTGGCCATCATGTTAGCCCCAGTGCATGGCTTGTTGGTGAGTTGCTCCTAGAAGACAAAACATACCAGGGACATCTAAGTTGCCTGCTTGCCATGAGCAGTGGTACCAAACAGCAGATTTGAAGCCCGTGGTGTGGTGTGGGGTGTGTGTGTGTGTGTGTGTGTGTGTGTGTGTGTGTGTGTGTGTGATAACCCTTAGCCAGAACTCATTTCCTCAAAGTGAAGTCATTTTCTAAGGAGAATCACTTCACATTTTAGTAATTGGAGGTGTCACTGTAACTAGAATTGCAATTTTAGTGCTTCCGTGTTGGGGCAATTTGGGACCTAAATTTTACTTTGTTATGTTTCATTATAAATATTCCCACTGTCAAAACAGAGTTCCGTTGGCAGTCTTTGCCCACAAGCACCTCGGAACTAATTTAGCCTGAGGAGCTTCAAGCTGCTTCCTCCAGCCCTGGCTTCTGGGCCGCCTGGGAAGCAGCAAGGCGAAGGAAGATGAGGGGCGCCGCGGCCACAGCCCCCAGCACTCTCTTTAATCTTCTCCCCAGCACAATTATCTCACTAGGCATTGAAAAATCTATTACCCCAATTTATGGCAGCTCTAGAATGACAAGAAAGCCCAAATTGTTCCCATTTTGATTGGAAAAGATAAATTACAGTCACTTCAGAAAAATAGCCCAGCACTAAAAGATTTTATTTGGGGAAAAAGAGTGAGTTACAGTGGCTGGCTGGAGAAGGGACAATCCCTGAGGCATGGGGGCTCTGGACAGAGGCTGGATGTGGTCACATGTAAACAGAAAAAACAACATCTGTCTCAGTTACTCTTCTCTCATTGCTGGGACAAAATGCCCAACACCTAAAATAAAGGAAATAAAGGTTGATTTAGCTCACTGTTAGTGGAGGTTTCAGTCCATACTCAGCTGGATCCAAGGCATTGGCACATAGCAGAGAGTATCCATTCACGGTGGTACAAAGAGCAGAGAGCAAAGGGTGTGGCAGCAGCTCATGTACCTAGCTCTCCTCTCTTCCCTCCTTACATTGGAATGCAAATAACCCACCCCAGGACCAGGGTTAGCACTCAAACCTGCAATGCCAGCATTGGACCAAGAATCAATCATGAACTCCAGACGCCACCCCATAACTGCATGAGGCTTGGGGCAAACAGACACAAACCATAACAGCATCAAATGTAAATTCAGAGAGATGTAAGTGACTCACGCAGCACATCAGCCATCCTGAAACAGATTTCAAACACTGAGGAAAGTGACCTCAATGTCTTTGTCATACCTAGAGAAGGCAGAAATAGCATCAGAAGTCTCTCCTTGAGGCCACACCTGACCTTTAAGTCAGAGTCCATTGTATTTACACATGAGCCCCTTCCAGGCCATCTGGCTTGAAGGAAGGAGGCAGCATAGCTAAGGCAACTTGAAGTCCCTGTGTCTTAGAGAAAGACAAATTGTAGGCAGTAGCAGCTGAAAAGCACAATAGCCGGAATACAGAATGAAGAGAGCTGACTCGGGCTCCAGCAGCACCTGTTAAGGGTTATATCTAAAACAGTCCCAAAGCCTCATCTGTTCAGAAGTGGGACTTACAGAGGGCAATTAGATTATGGGGCGCTACAGCTGAAGACACTGTTAGGAGGGAGGGCTTAGCTGGAAACAGGTCACTAGGGCACAAGCTGAGAGAATATATTTTTGTCCTCTATGCCTGCCTTCTCCTTCTTTATTTCCTGGCCTCCATGATCTGAGCAGCTGTCCCTCGCTCTGCACATCTGCCAGGCCAGTCTGCCTGAGAGCTGGCCAGCTATAGACTAAACTTTGTGTCAGAATGAACTTCCCCTCCTTTAAATTGTGGGTATTGGGCGTTCTGTCCCAGAGATGAGAAAGTATCCAAGGCACTCTATCTAGTACAAATGATCATGCTGCTTGAGATAAAGCCTCTTGGATTTTCTAGGTCTCACTCTTGTCATCTGTAAAAGGGAGAGAATTACAAGGAGTGTTTATAGGAGAAATGTTTAAATGTTCAATATGCACCACAGGAGGAGATGCATTGCCTTCACCTCCCTCAATGTCCTCCCCCTCACTTTGAACACTTTCCTGTCATACCACATCCCAAAGCAGTTCTGGAAGTCCTCTTTTGTCATGGTCTTTATAACATACAACCAGTAAGTGCACCTGCCAAGTGTCATCTAACAAGGCAGGCTCCTAAAATCGTGAGGATGTGTCCTTGTCCACCGTTGTGGGGCAAATGACCATGACAGGTTTGTTGAGTGGGTTCAGGACACTGAGGTAGCTATGACAGTGCGGCTGAAGACACTCAGGAAAAAACACCTTCAAGAACTGTTTCAGAAGGTGACGAGAATGAAGGAATAATTGTGTTTGAAGCAAGAAGGTATGTTGAGGGGGACTAATGGCAATGTGTCCGTTACTATAATATTTTTATTAAATATTCATTGTATTTTTCCATCACAGCTCATAAAAACCTCCCCCTCTGTAGAGTTATTAGAAAAGGTATAAAACCACCTGGAAGGTGATCTACACCTTAGCTACGTATGAAATTTGAGGAGGAAAGTTGTCTAACATAAGCTTAAATGTTTATAAACTTCAATGTTCATAATGGGGCTGTTGACTCATATATCAGTCTGTCCACAACCAAGGCAAATGTGCAGGTACAATTCACAATGAAATGAACGAGATTCAGAATGAGTATACCTTAATTGTTTTCCCAGCTCGGAGCTAGGCCACTAACTGGCTATGTTTCAGTCACTTTGGTCATGGATTTACTCATCTGTAAAATGAAAGAACTTAATGAGGTGATTTCTAAGACCCCTTTTCCATTTCAATATGTTACGGGAAATCGGTTCCATGTGTTGTTCTGAGCTCCACATACTTCCGACCTCTTGTCACAGTCCAGGGTCTGACCTATTTCCATTCCAGTGGCAGTAGCATTGCCCCGAGTGGCTTTAGGGTAAGATGGGCGAACTACAAGCCAAAAGGACACATCTCTTCTTCTCATTCCTTAAGTCCCATGATAATCCATGGGAACAGAAAATCACAGGAGATTAAATTAAACACATTTTGTTTGGGGGCAAGAAGAGAACACTCAACAGGAAATCTGACTTTGGCAAGTGTCACAAGCTTCTGAAAGTGCTTGAATTTGAGCTGAGTGCTTGTAAGAGCCTGTGTTCAATAAAAGCACATCAATCAGGCAAAATAGTCTTCCCTGGCTGAGCAAAAGGAGTCAGTGGTCATGAGCCAGAGTATGAAAGCTCCCTGGACTTCAATAACGTATTGCTAACTGGCAAAATCTCCTGAGAGAGTGTGAGACCTCAAATAAACAGCACGGAGTTGAGTCTAATAACTACAATGCACAACATCATATCTGCTCTTCAATCAATACCTCATTTTCTCGTACCGCCCCCAGCCTCCTGCAAGCTTTTCTTGTGTTTTGCAGAGCACAGCACTGACCTTGAAGGGCACCGGTCACCTTACACCTTACTATCCCCAAATAGCCCAATATGTCTTGAAATATTCTCAGATAATTATGGGTTGACATCCACTCTGAAGGAACAGAAATCTCCAAGCATACTTCTTAGCCAGTTTTTCAGTTCATTGCCTTATAGTAAACTGGTGTGGTTCAGATTGAGAAGTCAACCGGTGGTTTTAGAAGTAACTCCAAGAAGCCGGGCGTGGTGGCGCATGCCTGTAATCCCAGCACTCGGGAGGCTGAGGCAGGAGGATTGTTGTGAGTTCGAGACCAGCCTGAGCTACAAAGTGAGCTTAAGGCCAGCCTCAACTGTATAGTGAGACCCTGTCTCATAAAGACAAAAAAAAAAAAAAAAAAAAGAAGTAACTCCAAGAGGCTTTGCTGGCAGTCACATAAGTCAAATCATCAAATTCATACTGCTTCTTGTTATCTGCATTTCATAGGTCACAGTCCTGGAGCTTTGGTCACTGAAGCTTAGCAAGTTCCAAAGGAGAGTGACTTTTTCCATTTTAATTAACAAAAAATGCTCTGTAGTGTGATGGTGGATTACTTTTGAGTCTTCAGGGACTTGTTTAATTTTTTGCAGCATCTTGATGTTATGCTTTACATGGGAGAACTATTTTTGAGGTAAGAATTTTTCAAACTAAATAATATTTTTCCTGTTCACACTTTTAACTCATACTCAAAGTGCTGAGTTGGTATTTCTTCAAAAGGCAAGCAACATTACAGAGCAATGGGGCCTGAGGCGAATGCTTATTTTCATCTCTTCTACACAATACTATTTTAAAAATCATGCTGAGTACATCCAAGTACTAAAGACTCATCACATTCTCTCAAATTTTGATTAATTCTATAATAAATTAGTGACCTTTTGAGGGCTTGCTTAAGTTTTGTTTCAGCTTTTCTGTTTGGATTAGGCTTCTCTTGTTAATATAACAAACTACTACAAGCATGTCCAGGCCCCACAAGAAAGTAAGTACACCATTGTCCTAGCTTTTCCAGAATAATTTTTGAGATTCACTCGGGTTAGCTTGGTTTTCACTGATCTCCCAGAGCCAGTCTCTGAGACCCAGAAAGATGAGATTAAACCTAGAGAACTGATTCTAGCACCAGACTCAGGCAGAAAAAGCTCTTTTATCAAATCAAATGAGAAAAACATTGTGCCAACTGCTTTGACATTATTGTATTTTTTAATGTATTTAGTACAGGGTTTACAGGGTCTCACTATGTGGATTGGACTTGTAGTGATTCTCCTGTTTTCAATCTCCCAAACACTGGGATGACAGATGCAGGCACCACTACGTCCAGTTTCACTGCACAATGGGAGCGGGACCTGCATAGCATACCAGGGATCAAACGCTGTCCACTGCACTCTGCCTAAGCAGGCTTTTTAGTCCACTGAGCTATCTGGCCAGCCCTACATTATTGTATTTTAAACTTTTCAAGACTTCATTATAAACAGTTGAGCACATTATTTTCTTAACTATTAATATTTCCTGGAAGAACATTTAGATCATTTCCAGTGGCTTACTATTAAATACTCACTTAAATAACAACTGCCCTGGAATATTCATTTTATTTGGGATCATTTCCCTAAATATATTTGCAATAGAAGCAGAACTGTTAAGTCAAGTAGAATGTACATTTTTAAGGCTCCTAATACCCATTGCCAAATTTCTTTCCAGCAGGCCTTTATCAATTTATTTTTGCTGACATTTCATGAGAATTTCCACATCAGTGCACTCCTTCCAATATAAAGCCTATTCATCTTCCTTTATGTTTGCCAATTTGATGAGTTCAAAGAAAATGCAGATAAAATCAGAAGCTCTGATCATCTTTCCTTCTTGCACACAAGATTTCAATGACTTTTGATGGCCTTGACCCTATTCTCCCCAGAAAAACATGGAAGGCTTTAAGATATGGTCCCTGGTGGTCTCTGCACCTCTCTCTCCTATTGTTGCCAGGGCACCCTTGGAAAACTGAAACACTTCAAATTTCTGACTCTGCATCTTGTCTCATGTCTTAGTGTTTTTGCATGTAATGTTCCATTCTGACTAAAGAATTCTTCTGACCTTTAAAGTATCACCTGATTAGAGTCTCAGTCACATAGCATTGTACTGACCCTTACACAACCCATTCCACATAAAATATCTCTTTAGGAAAGGTGCACCATCTCCTCTGTCTTTATGTATCTGGCCCCTGGCACAAAGCCGGGTACCAAAAAGGCATAACATATGTAATCACAGTAAATGATGGGTAGTGACAGAAAGAGTGGACAGTGACAGGTGAGAAAGGAAAGAAATTTGATCTTGTAAGGAAAAAAAGCTCACCTCTGTGATGCTGAAAAGTATATATAACCTCTCTGAGCTTCATTTCTTGATGTGGCCTGAGTTTAATGTTTACCAGCATTTCTTCTATTTTAAAGATCATGCTGAGTATATCAAAGTGTCAAGTGGCCCTCAAATAGTGTGATAAATGAGAAAGTCAGAGTATTCTTCAGGAATTTTAGAAGCAGAGAACTCAGGTGACCATACAGGCGAGGAGAAGGTGGCAGGTGGGAGAACAAAGAATGTCCTGGAGAAGAGTAGTTAAACTTCTATCTGTACAACTCATCCAAAATCCTCTTAGTGGTATGCTTTGCACAGACAGACAATATTGTAGGGTCCACAGTGGCACCAGGATAGAAAACAAATCCATAGCACCAATCAATAGACAAGGTTGCTAAAAGCCATGCCCACCCCATTGTCCAGAGCACAATGGCCAAAATCAGGTTTTACATAATCTAGTTCCAAACTCAGTCATGGCAGTTCATCCAGTGTAGAAATGGTACCCCACCTCCCAAAAGATTAGAACAGAAAAGATATGGAGAAAGCCAAACCAATCCATTTAGGAGGATGAACCGGTTGGAATATCTAGAACGTGCCTCTTCCTTCCACAGGCTGGTCTCCAGCCTTACCCGAGCCACAGAGCATTCTGCAGAAGAACGAACGTGCAACTTACACATGCAGGAGCTGTCGGGCACACCTGGGAAAGGGCGGCTGGTGGGACAACAGCCATCACTTCCTGTCAACCAGCCCTGAGGAACCCCCACCTGCACCACGCTGGGTGCCTCGTTCTCTCAGGCAGAGCAGGGCCCGCTGCTTGCAGATGTCCACAGATGTGAAGGGGATTAATTGGACTGTGTATTTAAAGTGCGTTGAGCACCTTGGAGAAAGAACTTTTAATTACAGTATTGGCCAGGAGCAAGAGAGAAAATAAGGAAACGATACCAATTTTGTCAGGGATACTAGTGCATAGTCACTCTTTGGATAATTTTTTTACCTCAAGGGATGTAACGTGTTTCCCTCCTCCTTATTCTAGAACCTAGATGCTGCTTGAATAAGACAAGCTAACTTTATGCCTCTCTTTGCTTATAGGATATGCTGCTCTATTCTTTTTGTTAATATTTTATTCTTTTGTGCATAAATTTTTTAGACTTTTGTTTTACCCAGACAAATCAAATTCAACTAATTTTTGAAACTTGATGCTTAAAAGGACAAAAATATCTCTTTACTTTTCTTATTAGAACATGAAATGTGTAGAAAGAGCATATTTACCTTGATTTGCAAGATTTTGTTTTAAGTATAATTTGTTTGCATATATCTCCCTCCAGACTGAGGAGCAAATATGAGGTATTAAACCTCCAACAGGGACAGCCAACACAGCTTAAATTTCTAGTAAATATAACTGTACTTCAAAATTTGGAAAAGAAAGCCAGTCAGGAGCTGGTCACAGTGGTACCTGCCCAGAATTCCAGGTATTTCAGAGACTAAGGGAGGAGGGTCACAAGTTGCAGCTCTGCCTGTGTGACTTAGGGAGACTATCAAAAGAATAAAAAAAGATTGGGGATGTAGTTCAGTGAGGGAATACCGTTGGTTGAATCCCCAGTACCACAGCGAAGGAGGAGATGAGGTGGGGAGCACAGGGTGGGAGCAAGGAGGGAGGAAGAAGGAGCAAGCCAAGCAGGGCTGTCCCATGTGACGCCATTAGCAAGTCCAGTTCAGGCACAAGGAGTTGATGCCTATGCAGCATCCACAGAAAGCGTGAACTAATCAGCACCTTGGCTTATGCAGACGTGTACTGTATTTAATCACTGGTGTCTGAGAGGCACAAGGTTAACTTTGTTTCCACTATCATTTCAATCAGTGTAATTAATTACATGAAGGGGAAATAGACCCAAGATTCTTTATCATCTATGGATTTATGCTCTAATTTATTAATTTGAAAAGAAACTAGGTTAATTTGTGTAACCCCAGAACTTCAGGACACTTGGAACACAGAATGCAGGCTGGAATGTCTCCAGAGCAATGTACTGAAAAAAAATAGGGTACAAAATGACAGGTGCTCATTGGGCTTGAGTTTGCAAGGTGCTGTTATGCTTAATTAGGAAAGAAGCAAGCTCAACAGGGGCATTTAAGCCATTTGGCTGATCAATAAGGAGAAAGGAAATCTCTGGGTTAGAAACTCGGCTCTTGGAGCTCCAGTGGCCCAACAGCACACGGTTCTTAACACAAATTTGGTTGCTTTTGCCCTGATTGCTTCAGGATCAGTCAGTCCTGCAGAGCTTCCCAAATCCTCCTGCCACCACTCCCACGTGGTCCCCTGGGCCAATGGGATCCGAGCCTAGATTGGATAATTCTCAGCTGAAGATCATCTTTTTCATTTGCATTCTTGTTTCCTTTTGGTCCATGAAGCTATATAGAGGCGTGGTCTAATTTCTAAATATTTTTCCATTTACTTTTCTGGCCATTGTTTTCTAAGTTGATTGTCTTGAAGACAGTGTGGTCCAATCATTCTAATACTTTGAAAGCAAAATCACTAAATTGGAGTTTTGTATCTGTTCCCTAAGTCAGGCACCCTAATTTTGTTATGAATCTACCTTACTATTTTTCAGTTTGCCTGATCTATCAATAATGTGTTGGAATCTCCAATATGATGATAAATTCTCTGTTCTTTGGTTTAGGCAAGGTTTTGTTTTATATATGTTGAGTCTTTTTTATTAAGTGCATATTCATTTGAAATATTAAATCTCCCTGATGTAAACTGAATCTGTCATTAAGGAATGACCTCTTTTTCCCTAATAAAGTGTTTTGTTCTGAAAGTCTACCTTCATTTGGCAATGAGACTATTACAACTTTCTTTGTCATTGCACCTGTCAGATGTATATTCTTCCATCCTCTTTCAATTCTCTACCGTTATAAGAACATTTCTTGGAGACACCACAGCATTAAGCTTCTTTAATTTTTTCCCCTCAAATCTAAATTGTAAATTCAGTTCACTTACTATCTTTTATTAATTTTATTGAGAAAAAAATTGCAATGAGACAGCTTCAAAATAGGCTGGTAGGAGAGTTACAGCAATTAATACATTGCATGTTGTTGTCTTTGTAGTAGTCACTCATAGCACAGGATGCAGACATGATATCCTGTTCAAACACTATTAGTACAAATCTTTCTTCTTATTGAATTAAGAGAAAGTAGTTATATATCTATCCTATTTTATATATACAGATGCAAAATTGTCCTTCATTTATATCTCCTTCTTTTGCTGTTTATTTTTGACAGAGATGGGTATTCCATTGCCATCCAAGCATTGTAGGTGCATGAATTCAGCAAAATATTCCAATATAGTCCAGTAGTCCACAATTAGTGGGTTATACTTACTGTTTTGAAATTAATAATATATTTGAACTTGCTTCTATCATCTTACCATCTTTTTCTAAAAATATGAAAGTTGTATTTTCTCTCTCTTTCTATAGCTGTTATTCTCTTGTCTTGCTCTTGAATGCCACTTTTTCTTCTCTCTTGGTCCTATGGGGTTGATAGGATTTTTATTTATTTTCATATGTTTTTCCACATATTCCATTTATAGGTCCAAAATTAAAGCTGATCCTTTGTGCCTTTGAAATTCTCCTGTGAATTTCTAACTTCACATAGCCTAGTAATAGATTGTAACTTAGCTTCTTTAGCAAAACAAAAGGACTTTAGGAATCCTTTCACCTAGTGTCTAAGCTTCCCCTGGTACAACTGACAGGCTGATAGTGTAGGAGTGCTCCCTTTCTGGGTCTTTCTGAAAAGACAGAAATTGATCTTTATTCTTTTTCCACAGAAACTCTTTGTGTGGATTTCTGTACTCACCAATTTGTCAGCTCACTTTTCCTTTTTATTTCACAGCCTTTCCTTATGTGATCATTTATCTCCTCTTCCTGAAATACATTCTTCAGAGGGTGATTCAAAGACGATTTGGTGGTGGTGGGTGCTACACACTTCTCTGAAAATGTCTATTTCTCTCTCTCTAAGTAATGCCACTAGGTCTTGAATTCTAAAGGCTTTTCATTTCCCTCATAAGATACTATTCTATTATCTTCTGTTTTCTGCTAGGCCACTAAGAAATCTACTACTCAGGTTCTGTCCCTAGCTTACTGTGCTGGCCCCACCCACAGGGCTTGCTGAGACTGGGCATGGAGGCACATACCTGTAATCCTAGTACTTGGGAGGCTGAAAACAGGAGGATCTCTACAAGATGGATCTATATAGTGAGACTCTGCAGACCCTATGCTAAACACAATAATTTGACAGGTCTGTTCGTTTTTGTTTTGTGGTACCGGGGATTGAACTCAGGACCCCTGCACTTGCCAGGCAAGTACTTCTACTGAGCTATCTCCCTGGCCCTAAACACATTTAAAAAGAAAAAAGAAATTTACTACTCTCTGTCATTCTTTAGCTGTTGTTTTAGACAGAATTCTTCTATACAATTCAGGCTGGCCTTGAACTCCATTTATATCCAAGGCTGGCCTCAAACTCAAGGCAATCCTCCAGCCTCAGCTTCCTGAGTGCTACAATTGCAGGTGTGCACTACTATATGCTCCTATCCATAATTCTTATATGTGATCTCTTTTTGTCTGACTTTAAAATCTCATTGGATTTAGTACTGTGAAATTGGGCTAGGACTATAACTCAATGGTACAGTGTTTGCCTGGCAAGTGAAAGGTTCTATTCTGTGAGAGTAAAAATTCTTGAAGTAACTACTGATAATCTTCTGAATTTCCACCAGGTCTGTGGTGATTTCACCCGTTTCATCCCTTATTGCAGGTACTTGAATTTTTTCTTTCCTCTTTTTGATGAGATTGGCTACAGATTTGTCAACTTTATTTAGTCTTTCAAAGAACCAACTTTTTGATTTCTGCATTCTTTGAACTGTTTTCTTCATCTCAATTGAATTAATTTCTGCTCTAATCTTTATGATTGCTTCCCATCTTTGTGCTCTGGGTTTCATTTGCTCTTCTTTTTCTAGTGGTTGGAAGTGCAACATTAGGATGCTAATTTGTTCCCATTCTGTTTTCCTAATGTGTGAGTTCATAGCTATGATTTTTCCCTCTAGGAACTGCTTTCATCACATCCCATAAATCTAATATAATCCTAAATGGGGAAAAACTGAAATCTTTACTCTTAAATCAGGTACAAGACAAGCATGCCCTCTATCACTTCTCCTACTCAAAATAGTCTTGGAATCTTTAGCAATAGCCATTAGAAAAGAGGGAGAAATAAAAGGAATAAGAATAGGTAAAGAAGAAGTTAAATTATCACTATTTGCAGATGACATGATACTTTACTTGGAAAACCCCAAAAATTCCACCAAGAAACTACGAGAACTGAGAGGGAAATTCAGTAGCATAGCAGGATACAAAATCAGTACTCAAAAGTCAATAGCATTCTTCTACACAGATAACAAGCACACTGAAAGGGAAACAATAGAAACAATAGAAACTTTTACAATAGCACCGCGGAAAATGAAATACCTTGGAATTCCCTTAACCAAGGAAGTCAAAGATCTTTTCACGGAAAATTACAACACCCTAAGAAAAGAGATTATAGAGGATTTCAGAAAATGGAAAGATATTCCATGCTCCTGGATAGGAAGAACCAACGTCGTGAAGATGACATACTCCCACAATTGCTGTACAGATTTAATGCAATCCCTATCAAACTGACACCAACATACCTCACAGACATAGAGAAATCATTCCTAAAATTTATTTGGAACCAAAAACAACCTAGAATAGCAAAGGCAATCTTGGCCAATAGAGACAAGGCAGGAAGCATCACAATTCCTGACTTGAAATTATACTACATGGAGTGCCCACCTTTGACAGGTGTAGACAAAGGAAGGGGTGTAGAAAGAAAAAATCATGATGTGTGTGTATAGACAGTACAGTTGGGATAGATAACGCTGTGCTTCTACATAATTCTATGAGAGGCAAGATTTGTACTAATGGTGGTTGTACATGATATTATGTCGGCTTCTAGTACTACGGTCATCCACTAGGAAAATAATTATTGAATTTTTGATATAATTCAAGTATAAAAAATAAGATAAGTAAACAGCTACACTCTTTTTGTTTTTAAATTTACAGTCTTTATATTTTCATTTGAAACATAATAGAAATACATTTGCACAGCACTTCAAATCTTTTCAGAATTTTTTCCAAATATTTATGAAACAATCATCCTAATCTTTGAGATATATTGGTATGCCAGATATGGATATTGATATTGAATGTACTTATGACATTGTCTCTTTTTTTTTTATTGTCCCAATACTATTTATTGAATTTTTTTCCTTTTTTTTCATTTATTTTTATTTTATTAAAATACAAATGTCAATCATACAGTTTCAAAACACCTTAACCATACAGAGTCGATGAATTAATACATTGCAAACTGTTTTCATAACGTTTTGGTATATTACAAGGTGCATACATGATATTTTATTTACAGGTTTTTTTATACCTGAATTATATCAAAAATTCAATAATTATTTACCTAGTGGATGACCATCGCACTAAAAGCCAACATAATATCCTGTCCAACCACCATTAGTGCAGATCTTGCCTAACGTACAATTATGTAGAAGCACAGCGTTATCTATCCCAACTGTACTGTCTATACACACACACATCATGATTTTTTCTTTCTACAACCCTTCCTTTGTCTACACCTGTCAAAAGTGGGCACTCCATTGATATTCAACTACCTTAGGTGCTTGAACTCGACACCACAATCCAACACAGTCCAGCATTCTGCAACCATAGGGAGTTATTCAAAGAAATTGTCAACCATATCCATTTACACCTCAGCTTAATATTATGGGCTCACGATGTATACTTCATTTTTATACTTTTATACTTTTCTGCTGGATGGTTAAGACCTAGGTAGATCAAAACTTATATACCAACACATGAACTTTATATTTCCTATGTGGTCATTGAAGTCTTCTCAGGGTTTATCTTGTAGTCCTGTACATTATTCTGTAG
>PVKA01035869.1:0-22282 GCA_004027165.1 Ctenomys sociabilis
AAAAAAAAAAAAAAAAAAAAAAAAAAAAAACTCAGAGCCTGGGATAAAATTGGGCCATCAGTGCAGCTCAGCAGCTAACAATCACACATATTCTTTTTGCACAGAAATCAAGAAATAAAAATTGAAAAGTATAACACAGTTAAATGGGAAGAGAGAATGAAAGGATTAAACAATGAAGAGAGAGAAAGGAGAAAAGTCAGGAAATATGATAGAGGCAAAAACATATATTTACATAAATAAGATGGTTAAGGCAATGGTCCTAAGGATTTCCATCAGATTTTTGAAAATAGCAGTTAATGGATAGAATTCTCATCCTGACTAACTATATGATGATATCTGTGAACTGGACAACTACATTGTGGACAGCAGTATGTAATACTAAAACCATGCTTAAAATATCTGTCATTAAGGGGCAAAACATACTGGAAGAAAGATAGTCTCTTTAACAAATGGTGCTGGAAAAACTGGCACTCTACATGTCGAAAACTAAAACTTGACCCAAATCTATCACCATGCACTAAGCTAAAGTAAAAATATATTAAAACAGAAACACCAAATATCCTAGAAGAGAAAGTAGAAGGAACTCTTGAAGTCATAGGGGTAGGCAAAGAGTTCATGAACAAAAATGAAATCTCATGGCTAATACTTGAAAGAATTAACGACTGGGACCTCTTCTTATTGAGAAGTTTTTGCACATCAAAAGAAATTACGAACAAAGTGAAAAGACAACCCATAAATTTGGAAAAGATCTTGACAAATAAGTATTCAGACAAAGGTCTGCTCTGTAGAATTTATAAAGAACTAAAACATATTAGGGCCCCTAAATTTAAAGACCCAGTCCAGAAATGGGCATCCAAACACACACTTCTCAGAGGATGAAATTAAAGAAGTGAATAAATATACGAAAAAATGTTCCACATCAGTAGCCATCCATGAAATGCAAATTAAAAACACACTGAGATACCATCTTACCCCAGAAAGAATGGCTATCATAAACAAATAAACCAACAACAAATGTTGGAGAGGCTGTGGGGAAAAGGGAACCCTTGTCCACTGCTGGTGGGAATGTAGAACGGTGCAACCATTACAGAAATCAGTGTGGAGACTGCTTAAAAAATTGGGACTGGAAATCCCATTCAAACTAGCTATTCCCCTATTGGGAATTTTCCTGGAGAATCTGAAAACATCATATTATCACTACAATGTGATATATGTGTACCTATGTTTATAGCAGCACAGTTTGTGATAGCCAAATCTTGGAAAAACCAAGATGCCCTTCACCTGAGGAATGGATGAAAAAGATGTGGTATTTTCATACAATGGAGTATTACTCAGCTATAAAGAATGATAAGCTCGAAGCCTTCATATTTAATTGGATGCCACTTGAACATATACGCATAAGTGAAATAAGCCAGACCCACATGTGTAAATATCATATAGTCTTCCTGGTATAAGAACTCAAAAGAAGAATTACAAATAGAAAGGTATAACACAGTTAAAAGGAAAGCAAGAGCTTGAAGACTAGACAATGAAGAGAGAGCAAGGAGAAGAGCTAAGTAACACAGCAGAGGGAAAGCCATATAGTTATATGGACAAGGTAAGGCAATGATCCTGAGAATCTTCAGAAGATTTTCAAATCTAGCAGTTAATTTGGAAGGATTCTCACCCTGATTAAGTATATATGCAGATACCTGTGACCTAAGCAGCTGCACTGAAGATGGCAATTTGTAATAGCAGGTTCATGTTTAGATTGCCTGTCATTGCAGTGTTCTGAATATGTGCTGCTTGTCATGACACGCCAGTTGCTGCCTTACTGTCTCTTGGGTAGATGCTTTTTTAAAAAGGATGGGGGTGGTGAATGAAGGCAGGAGACAGGAAAAGGAGTGTTGGGCGACTGTCCTGCTACAATACTGTATATGGTTAGATTTCTAAACTTATATGTAAACATATATAATTGTTTATTCCTCTTTTTAAAATATATTTTAACTTTTTAAATTTTTTTTTCATTATATTTTGTAGGGACTTAAAGTTTAACTTACCAATACTTGAAAAATACCTGTTCCATGATAAGCCTAAGATGTTTGATATTCAGATAGTGAGCATAAGCTCAACAGCCTAGGTTATATGGTAATAACAATAAGCTTCACTTCTGGAGTGTTAACAACCTAACTTTGCAGACCAAAAACTAGAGAAAAAGGAGGGTCACAAGGACAGCCAACATTTTGGCTCTAACCTTTCAAGGTCAGTTAAGACTCAGGACATATGAGAACCTGTACTGTAACATCATGCAGATCAGTTGTGTCCCAAATTTTCTGATTTAAGGAGATTATGGGTCCAAAGAGAAAAGTGATCGATGATGTAGAGGGCGCCTAAGGAGAATCACATGGAGAGAAAACATTCTCTCAGGCTTTCACAGAGAGCAAATTGGTCAAGCAATGACTGTGACTCATCCACATGGCTGACACAGACAAAGGATCTACAAACTGATACAGGGTCTCAGGATAAATCCTGAGGAGCTTTGACTGACCTTAATTACATATAAAAGCTACAATTCTTGTTACATAGGTCTTGCTTTATCTTGGTCTTAACCATCCAGCAGAAAAGTATTAAACCAATGCATAAGAAATAAAGCTATATTACTATGCTGAGCTGTAAAAGACTCAAGTCAACAAATTCTGACATTGACAGACACATGGAAAACCCAATATTATTATGGACTACTAGACTATTTTGGAATGCTCTGCTGAATTCACTCACCTATAATATTTAAATGACAAAACTAAACAAAAAAGGGGATACAATTAAATGACCATTTTGTACCTGCAGATTCAAAATAGTTAAGATAGATATGCAACTACATTCTCTTAATTCAGTGAATAGAAGGATCTGTTCTAATAGTGTTTGTAAACAGAATATGATGTCTGCATCTTGTACAACAAATAACCACAAAGTAAACAATGTGCAATGTATTAATTATTGAAACTGTCCTACCAATTTGATTTTAAACTATCTCATTGCTATTTGTTTTTTAATAAAATTATGGAAAAAAACAAAAGAAAATACCTGTCATTTTGGTCTTCTAAATGCCATATCATTTGGTCTTCTAATGTTACATCAATTATTGCTATACTCTCTTTAAAGTAAATGTCTGTAAAAAAAAAAGGTAATAAAAGTAAACAAGAGACAAGAAAAACAAAATGTAGTAGGATTGTACTGCTACAATGTTGTATATGGTTTGATTTTTAAATTTATGTCTGACTCAAAATTTAAAAGAAACCTGTGGATATAGCTCAGTGTGAAAACCCTTGCTTTAGTTCCTAGTTCCTGAATAACATATACTTATGTACACACAGACATGCACACAGAATGACAATTGTTAAATAAACATGAGACCTATTTGGAATGCTCAGTGTGCACTAGCTGTACATGTATGTGTGTGTATGATTGCATCTAATAGTATCATTATTCTAATAGTCAAAGAGTCATTTTTCCACTTCCAGGAGAAAATACCCAAATATAAAATGTAGACGAGAAAGGCTGTATTTGGCTCGTAATTTCAGAGGCTTCTGTTCATGTTCAGCTGGCTCCAAGACTGAAGCGTACGTGGAGGAAGCACAGGGTGGAGGAAGACTAATCATCCCACGGTAGCCAGGAGTCAGAGGGAGAAGCACAGAGTCTGAAAGAGAAGTTGGGGCTGGAGCCTGGCTGTGCCCTCCAGAGCCATCCTCTTGGTGCCTGCTGCCTGCATCGGGACCCTCCTTGCTAACATGCCCATTTGCCTGTGATTAGGGTTGAGTGGATTAATCGAGCGATGAAGTCAATGCCTTTATGCTCCAATTACTTTTCTTTTTTATTTTTTTATAGCTTTCCAACACACTCTTATATGGTATCCTGAGATGGAACTGTTATCTTAGAAAGGTGATGAACTGCTAAATGAAGGGTATAAACTGTAAATGATGCCAATCTGAAATATTAAAGGAAAACTG
Organism: Ctenomys sociabilis; assembly: GCA_004027165.1. Lineage (NCBI taxonomy): Eukaryota > Metazoa > Chordata > Mammalia > Rodentia > Ctenomyidae > Ctenomys > Ctenomys sociabilis. The sequence continues at coordinate 3,987 of PVKA01035869.1, forward strand.
TACTGTGTGTTTTATATTCTATCCCTGAATTAAAATTTCTAAATATGCATACACATGCACATATATACACATTCATGCACACACATGCACAAATAAAAATAATGAATTCTGAAGAAAACTACATTTGTAAGAAAGCAATAAAACCACTAGTGTTACAAATAATAAATTAAATATTTAGATAATTATCTTTTGTTATTTTGTTATTTGAAAATCTGAAGATTCTCAGGATCATTGCCTTACCTTCTATCTCCCTTCTGTAATGACTACTTTCACTGTGCATATTTGCTACATGTAGCTGATACATTTAGATTACTTATTTATTTTTATTTTTTAATTTTTGTTTTATTGAAGAACAAATATCAAGGAGACATTTTTAAGATACCTTGACAAGATGGATTTGATAAATTATTACATTTCAAACTGTTTTCATAATGTTTTGGTATCCTATAAGGTGCATACATGATATTATACTTACAGACATTATTATGCCGTATGTCTCTTATCATTTAATAGAATGTAGCTGTTTGTGTATCTTATTTTTTATACCTGAATTACATCAAAGATTCAATAATTAATACTTTCTACCTTGTTATTTTCCTAGTGGTTGTCTATAGTACTAGAAGCTGACATAATATCCTGTCCAACCACCATTAGTGCAAATCTTGCCTCTCATAGGATTATGTAGAAGCACAGCATTATCTATCCCAACTGTACTATCTATACACACACACATCATGATTTTCCCTTTCTATACCCCTTCCTTTATCTACACCTGTCAAAGATGGGCACTCCATTGTCATTCAACTAACTTAGGTGCTTGAACTCGACAACACAATCCAGCACAGTCCAGCATTCCACAACAATAGTGAGTTATTCAAAGAAGTTGTCGACCATAGCCATTTATAGCTCAGCTTAATATGGTTAAGACCTAGATAGAGCAAGACATATATACCAACACATGTACTTTATGTTTCTTATGCGGTCAGTAAGTCCCCTCAGGGTTTATCTTGTAGTCCTGTACCTTATTCTGTAGATCCATGTGGATGAGTCACGGCCAATGCTTGACCAGTTTGCTCTCTGTGAGAGTTTGAGAGAAAGTTTTCTCTCCATGTGACTCTCCCCAGGCACACTATAGAACTTCAGTCTCTTTCCTCTGTGGCTCCATAATCTCCTTGTTCAGAAATTTTGGAGCTCAACTGAGTTTCATGATGTTGCAGTACAGGTCCAATTACTTTTCTAGGTATCACCACTAAACGTCATTGAACAGAGCATTAAGTCCTTGATATGCAAGTCTTTGGGTGACATTACGTATACTATAACATGTATACTTAAACATACATGTAATAAATACAGTATATTTATATATCTGTATGTAGACTTCATCATTATACAATACCTCACCATTTTATTTATTTTAATGGTTTCATTTGCATATATAAATTTATATGTGAAGTCTATACAAATATGTCTACTGTTAGAATAACCTATTTTGCCATTTGCTCAAGCTTGGCAGAGGAAGGCATTTGCTCAAGCTTGCAAAAGAATTATGAATTGAAAATGGACTTCTGTTCAGCTGTAGAAATGAGCTATTTTTTTTTCCTGAAAAGACACACGCAGCAGGGAGGCCAGGAGCCTGTGTTAAGCTGCCTCACTGTGGACTCAACAATTGACACTTTCCTAGAACTTGACATTTCTCTAATGTCAGGAAGTAAGAAATAGAAGGCTGTTATAGATTAAGTCGCCAACACTGTGCACATGTTTGTGCACCCTCTTGTGTGCATGTACACACACACACACACACACACACACGCCCTGTGTGATGCCAAGTGGCGACTCATAGAACAAGTCTCCACCCCTGCCCACAGCATTGGAACAGGGCTGGGGTCTCCTGCATCTTCACCTATGCAGGCTTCTCTCCTTCCCTCACTTCTTTTCTTCTTCTTTGTGTTCTTTTCACACACTCCTTTTTACCTCTGTCCTTTTCTGGTGTTTACCTCCTGCCTCTTCAGCTTATTTATTCATTTGTGAGTTTAAAAGAAGATCAGGAGAAAAGTAATTGTACCCTAAAAGTTCTTTATTGCTAGCAACATCTGCTCTTGTTCAAAAATAACCATGGAACATGGCTGATGTAAAAGTCAGAAGGGCTTGGGAGAGTTTCTAATCCTCTGAGGCCAATACCATGAGATCTTCACATCAATGAACTGCTGAAAGCAGCGAGGGCAGTCAGTGTGGGGTTACTGGCCTCCATCTGAGAGGATGCTGGCATGGACCATGGAGAGCCCACCTGGGTGCTATGTCCCTTACACTCCAGCAAAAGGTGGGGGTATCTTCTTCCATTCCAGCTCCTAGAAGGTGGCTCCAATTTGCCTTAATGAGCTGTTGACTTCTTGTAATAGAGGGTTTTCTGCTCACACTAGGTGCTACAGTTTAGATCTCAAGGAGCCTCCAAAGCCTAATGGATTTGGAAGACGACTGGATTAAGAGGACATTGTAGTTAGGAGGGGAGGTTTGGCTGAAAGAGGTTGATCACTGTGGGTTAGGTCTGAACGGTTACACCTCCCTTGACTCTTCTTCCTAACTGCCATGACATGAACAGTTGGCTTTGAACCCAATACTCTCTCCATGCCTCTCTGCCTGGGAACTGGCCAACCATGGGCTCAAATGGGAAACAAGAACCCTCTCCTTGAGTTGACAGCATCGGATGCTCCACTGCCCCAGCAAGTAGAAAAGTGACTAAGACAGCAAATTTATGGAGCACCTGCTCACAGAGACTAACAAATGGAGCCCATTGTGTGGTGGAACTAACTACAGGGGTGGAATCCTTTTGTAGATGTTTACAAATCTTCCATCAGAGTGTTTTGAGTGCTGCAGAGTGGTGTGATGGACAGGCGGGCTTTTTACTTTTGTTTTTCCTCATGACAAGTTTGACCCAAAATACCCTTACATAAATCTGAGGGTTTATTTGGAGAAACACTCCAATTGCTAATTTTTAAAAAAACCCTATAAATATGAAGATGAGATTCAGGAAGAAAGGTGAATATAAGGAGGCACTTTGAATTCCCATCACTCATCACGCAAATGATAGGAAACAAGCTCTTATTTTTCTCCTATTATTCTCATTTCTATTCTTTTATAATTCTGAAACTACAGACAAAGAGGTAAATGTGATGGAATTTATTACTGCCTGGTAAATGAAAATCTTTTAAATATCTTTTTTCCTGTTTACTCAGTCGCTGCCATTTGTATTTATGGCTAAGCATTAATTTTAGAGTTGACTGAATGTGACATTTAGTTCAGAATAATAGCTTGGGCATCCACAGTTCTTGTCATTGCATCATAAAACCAAGTGCAATGCCCATTATTCAGAGCACTGTGCCAAGAAGCCAATTATTCCACAGAACGTAAGAACTGTGTGTGTTTGATGTCTTCATATGAATGCCATTTCGCATCTAGTGACTTTCAGACACTGTTATATTAACCTCAAATGCTTATGCATGGGAATGTGTCTTGGGTGCAGTGGGTCCCATTTGCTTCAGAGTTCTGGGTCTGCTTTCTATTGCCTTTACTAAAGTACTCCAGATTGCTGCTCATTACGTTTGCTCTCCTGAGTGCCTACCCAGATATGGACATGCATTTGCTGTGGACACAGCGGAGCATCAACTGATGCTTTAGAGTATGACTGGCCCAGGAATGTGGAGGGTCCTGTTCTGCTAGTGATACGTCAGACACTAAATATCCAACTGTGTCTGGTCAGGAACCAGGAGTTGGGATGACATCCTGCATCTCTCAGAGCTGACCACTAAATTCTACTATCTCAAACACAGTGATACTTGTGCTGGGGACATGGAATTTGCATTGGGCAAAGTTGTGTTTGAATTTAAAATCTGAACAGCTGATCTGGACAAAACTATGATCACTGTGCATTGAGCTCCTTACATTTTCATCATATTTAATGCTCAGAAAAAGTCTGCAAGGCAGGTTCTGCTATAATAAGATTTCAGAGCCAGAGACTTGGGAGCAGGTAATACACAAGGCTAAGAGGATCAGGCAAGATCTCAGGAAGTCAGCAGAAGGGAAGGGCACACTTCCCCATGCTGGTGTTCCTTAGCCAAAGGGTTGGAAAGGCATCAGAAAGAGGAGTGGCCCAGCAGTGAGCTGTGGTTCCAAAGACATGACTACCATGTGTGGGTCCTAGTTTGGGGTAAGGGTGAATTGCAGAGCACTTGACTGATGTAATTTCAGGTGACATGAGCAGCCAAGATATCCTCTTTAGTGGGCTGCTCGGATTCCCAAGGTCATGTACATGTGCTCAGGGACTAGCAGGAGAGAACTACCCAGGCTTCCGCTGGCCCTCTCACAATTATATCAGCATTGACATATTTGATGATGATGGTAGCTTAGCTCTTCATGGGTCAATATGTGACATCTTTAAAATATTAATGTTGATGTCCTCACTACTTTGGCTCTGTCTAGGAGGGAGGGGATGACATGTGTAGCAGGGCATTCTTTATTCTTACTAGATGGCATGATCAAATGGTGAGATCATCCTATCTCAACCTGAATCCTTCTCAACATAAAACTCTGGGAAGATCCTGAATATTGACTCTAGTGAAAAACTCCTTGAACCTCTTTATCCATAGTTTATAATGACAAGATTTCAGTGGGCATTTTTAAATAGTGGCTTCACAGATGATAGCATTTTAATGAGAAATTCTGCAGCAGGATTTTGGGGTTCAAGAAGCTAATAAGATATGAATTTAAATAAATTTGTCCTTGGGGTGGGGAGATGGCTCAGTAGAATAAGCACTTCTCTGGCAAGTGTAAGGGCCTGAGTTCAACCCCCAGTTCTAACAAAAAAACCCAAAATAAATAAATACATAAAGATACAGTTGGACTTGATTTATAGCATTCAACTTAAAAATAAATAAATTTGTCCTTTTCACCTTATTCAAAATATTGGGTTTGTGTGTGTCTTCAAGTATACTTGTGTGAACAATTTAGACAGTCAACGTACACCTACCAATGTTAAAATTCACAATAAAAGTTAATGTTTATGGGACTCTAATGGTCTGAACATTCCCCTTTTGGTATTAATGTCAACCTCTTCTGCCATTGCTGCTGAAATAGGAAGATGTGCCATCTTCCTTTGGTTGTCAATTTGACTTTTAGGAACAGACCAATGATAAGACTACTTGTAAACAATTCCAAGTACTATGTGATCATCACTGCAGCCAGGAAGATGAATGGTAATGAGACCGTGTTCTGATTATCAGCACAAATGCCTTGTGCTTCAGGCAGAATGACTGTAAATAATCTGCATTGTAAGCCTGGGTTGGAAATGGTGATTTTATGCTAAGTCTCATTGCAGAGATACCAAGAAGCATCCTTCACTCTGTTGTGGATGTGCTGACAGTCTGATACACAATTGTGGCACCTGCCACTTTCCCCATTTGGTAATGACCTGTGCCTGCCATCTTAGCTGGGCTTGTAGTCTGACACCAAGCAGGACTGATATGTCCCTGGGCCTGGGTCTTACTTTTGCTCTCACCTAGATGAACTGAGCAGGAAACCAGCCCCATCCTTCCCTAAGCAAGCTGCTGTCCCAAGGAATGTCTACTGGGGAGTTTGGTGACCTCAGAACAGCCTGAATGGTCACAAATTAAGAATAGCTTACATCTTCATGGATAAGCCTGATTATTTTCAAGGCTAAACATTTTAAAACACTATGGCAGAATATCTAAGACATCAAGAGCCTTCTCAACCATGAACAAGGTTTTATTCTTCCTCCAGCCAGGCATTGCTAGGAGGATGAATGCACTTCTGTCCTGCCCTGAGGAGAAACCATCTGTTCACGTGTGACTGGGCATGGATAGCCTTCCTGTGGCTTGCGAGTGCTAGATGGAGATGGTTTTGTCTACTATGGGTTGTTAGCTCCCAAGGGAGAGAGTCCAGCCTTCCTTGGAGCTCAAATGTTAAGCCCGGCACATGGTTCCATTTCTTCCCTTGAGCGGTGCCCCTTTGGAAAGCCTCTGTGTCCTACAGGATTCACTCTGGCATTAGACACTCATCACTTTTTTTGTTAAACAAAACTGAAGCATTGTACACTTTCTGTATAGCAGAGCATGTGAGAACAGGGACTTCTAGATCTCATGGTGAGTAGAGACAGCTTATTGCCCACTAACATTCCCAAAGAAAGAGGAGTGATCACTAATTTAACAGCACAGATGAAGGCATATAAGAGCTATGAAGGGCCTCTGCCTGAGGGCCTGTACACGAGTCACTGACAGATTAGCCCAGGTGCCAGACACTAGCTTTGTCTTGAGTCCCAAAGAGCTGCCAGGGGTAGTAAGAAGAGGAACCTGTATCCTCTGCAGTGCAGGAAGCAGTGTCCACACCTGTCTTTCTGACTTCCACAAGTAGGAACCTGGAAGCTTCCTGGCAAGGACAGTGTCTACCTCAGGGTGAGGAACACCATGTCCTGTGCACCACCATGCATGGAGCAGATCACAGCCTGCCCAGCTACCTGTACTCTCCCTGCTCTTTCCTGTCCAGGTCATTGGTCTCAGCATCCTTTGACTAGGTAAAAGCTTGGACTTCCCTTCATGTGCAGCAGGTAGGCACTAACTCTCACACTCCTATTTTTTTTTTTTTATTAATGAACTATGCTGTTATGTTTTAGATATACAAAATGATCATGAACATGATATATCTTAATTCTTTTCATTTCCATAGCATCCCTGCATCCCCCTTTCACATCCTTATTTACAAAAGCTTTGTTTCCATTGTATCCTTTTCTCATTTTTTCACTTTTCCTTTCCTTCCTTCCTTCCTTCCTTCCTTCCTTCCTTCCTTCCTTCCTTGCTTCCTTCCCCCTACCATTTGAGCATTTTCTTCCTATTTTATAATATCTGTTTGTGAAAGTGAGGATTCCCATCAGTCTAGGAGGGCCAACTCTGTTTCCAGTGTCCCTTGGACTCTTCTTTGTCCAATGACAGCAGGCCCTCTTGCTTCTTGAGGGATTGTGGAGTCATGTAGCTGGTGAAGCAGGCTACTACCCACTATCTGTGTGCTTTGGGGTGACTTACTCAAGTTTCTTGGTGACCTAGTTTTATACATCTCCCTGAAATGAGTGACAGTGAACTTGGAGTCAGTCAATGATGGTAACAAGTGAGTACGTTAATTAGTTTTGCATGACTGGGACAAAATATCCAAGGCAATCAATGTATCAAAAGGGAATGTTGATTTTAGCCTGATTTTGCAGATGTTTCAATCTATAGTTACTGGGCTCTGTGGCTTTGAGCCTGCGATGGTAGGGAACGTCATAGTAGAAGTGTGTGGTGGAGAAGTGCTCACTTCCTGAGGGCTGGAAGCAAGGAAAGACAGAGAGTGAGCAAGGAAAGGCCTGCAGGATGACATATCCCAAGGCTGTGCCTCAGTGACCTACCTTCCTCCCACTATGTCCTGCCTTTTAAAGATTCCACTAACACCTTCCAAGAGCACTGAGGTAGTTTGGGTTTTTAAAAAGGGGAACAATATAGTAGAGGACACATATTTTATAAGATTTTTTATAATGAAACACCCAAAGAATCATATACCAAGAGTACAAGAAACCTGTTCACATACTAAAGACCAAAGACTCCAGATGAGGGCCTGGATTCCACAATAATGTCCTGTATGAGTCCAACTGAAGACGTAGAGCTCATAACAATGCCTACCACAAGTCTAATAGAAACTCTAGAGCCCACGACAATGTCTCATGGATCAGGCTTGTTTCATGGATCAGTGCTGGGAAATCCCAAAGGTCAATGGTGGAAACTAGAAAATCTGTGCCAGTGGGATGAAGGATTTGTGTTAGCAGACTGAGGGATCTGAATGGGAGCCAGGAAGCAACGCCCAAGGTAAGAACGAGGGCTCCAAGTCCCCAGCTCCTCAGAAGATGAAAGCTGAATTCCCATCAGGAAAGCCAATGAGACAATTTTCTCCAGAAAACTGAGCTGTATACCCTTTTCCCTTCCAGAGTCAGGAAGCAATGCTCAAGATGAGGACTGGTGCTCCCCCAAAGTATACTGTAGCAACAGGGTCACAAGGTCCTCCTCTAATAAGAAAAATACAACTTATTCAGGAAAACCAGAGGATAAATTCCTCTAGCAGAATAGCCCAAGAGAACTGGCAGCTTCTGGCATCTCCAATAACTTCTCCAAAATAGCTTCCCCAATAGCCTCCAGCTCTTATGGTATTGGCAATGATCCTCAAGTGGGCCTCCCACAGCTGCACCACACTGGTTCAGTTCAGTTTGCTCTAACAAGTTGATCACCAGTTGTCAGTCTACCATAAGCACCATGAGCTATCTGCCAAGCTTATGGCATATGACCTTTGGGGAAACACTTCTACCAATGATAGCAGAGGACAGGTGTCCCAGTTTAATGAGATAGGATGGACAGTTGAGTGTTTTGATGAGTAATGGAATCCAGTCCTGAGGGTGGATCACAGTTACATCCAGGCCAGGTGCACAGAGAAGATGATGGAGAAAAGACATCCTGGTGAAGTTGCAAGAACATATAACAGAAAGAGAATGGTCTATGTGTTTGAAACATGCTGCTTGATGTGAGGAAAGCAAGTTGCAAAATAGCACGGATGAACTCTTATCAATGACATTCAGCAGACAGACTCAAGCACTCTGACATTTAGGCCTCTTCCTTTAAATAACAGCATGCTTCCACTTCCACCCCAACTTCTTGCTCTCTAAGAATTGAGAATTCCTTTGCATTCAAAGTTCAGTCTAGGGTGGGAAGTAGCACCTTTATTCTATAGAGTTGGGCCCAGAGGTGATTCTGATTATGGGATATACTTTGGGTACTAAAGAAGTCTGTAGTCTGGAGTGCTGAAGTAGAATTTTAGTTGTCTGATTCATATTGAGCCTCCAACCTAACCCTGCCTTCTCATGCTCTCTCTTTCTTTCCCTCTCTTTCTTTCACTCTCTCTCCCTTTCTCTTTCTGCTTCTCCCATGTTAGGGAAAGTCTGGCAGATTAGAGAGGGGCTCTGAGTTTGTAGGACCATGCCTGGAGATAGCAAGAAAAGGAGACAGACATGGCCTTCATTCTGTGTCAGAATGTGGGGCTGAGCAAGGTTTCCTCTATAAGGGGACATAGAGGGATCAGGACTGGTATACACTGAACTAAGCCGTGATGTCAAAGGAGTGTGCTGTTCGGCTGTTGAAGTTTGCCCAGATGTCCAGATGTGTGGGCAAGGGGTGGAGGGAGTGACCAAACCCATGTGCTATTGTCAGTCCACACCAAAATTGGAATCAGACCTCAAAATGACCCCATCCCCTTTCATTCCCTCTGCATCCTCTCAGGATTCAAAGAACCCATGAATACCACATCCATAGGCCAAGGGCACTCACAGAACACAAACACTGAAGTTGCTATACTCCATACCCACCAGGATTTTCTGGAAATAGCATCACTTCTTAGTGCCATTTTACTCTTTCTTTTTATGTTTATTTTTATTTTTATTATCACATGTTTATAGCACAATGCTTACATGCCTTGTGTGAAATTGTTATATATACATAACACATCTTACTCCTGTTTGTGTTCCCTTCTCCTTTCTTCCCTCTCCTTTCTATCCATCTCTTGTTTTTCTTCCCATTTGCAAAAGACCTATCTCTGTGTTTCCTATTATCTATTTTTTAGTTTTCACTTTAACTTAGGTCTCTCATATAAGAGGAACCAAGTGATACACTTAGGTGTGTGATTTGTTTTACTCAGCATAATACTCTGGAGGTGCCTCCATTTTCAGACAAATGACTCAAGTGAATCATCATGGGTTATCACAGAGTCACATTCAAGTGTATATATTTTTTTTTTTTTTTTTTTTTTTTTTTTTTTTTTTTTTTTTTTTTTTTTTTTTTTTTTTTTTTTTTTTTTTTTTTTTTTTTTTTTTTTTTTTTTTTTTTTTTTTTTGTCTTTTTGAGACAGGGTCTCGCTATGCAGTTCAGGCTGGCTTTAAGCTCACTTTGTAGCTCAGGCTGGTCTTGAACTCACAACACTCCTCCTGCCTCAGCCTCCCGAGTGCTGGGATTACAGGCATGCGCCACCACGCCCGGCTTTCAAGTGTATATAAATGCCATAAGCTCTGATATGTTGCCTGGACCCCAAAGTGATTTCCTTGACTTCTCTTTTGGTGTCCAGGCCCTTCTATGGTCTTTTCCCCCCAACAGTGAGGAGGACCTACAGCTTACTACTAGCCAACAGAATGGGGTCAGGGGCAAGATATTTTGCAGATTAACTAAAGCCCTCAATCAGTGGATAAAGAGTTAATTGAAAAGGAAATTGTCATTTGTGAACTTAACCAATGAGAACCTAAGGAAGAAGGGCCACCTTTTCCTCAGAAAGCTCCTTTCCCAGAGGTACAATGGTGGATTTAGCATTCAGGAGAGGGTGCCCTCAGGGTGTTAGGATGGATGGGCTTGTGGCAAGAATCAGGAGACACAGCACGAATGAGACACATTTCCCAATAATTTGGGTGAACTTGGAAGCAGCTCTTCCCAGCCAAGTCTCTGATGAGAACACAGGTCAGCCAACATCTGGATTGCAACTTGGGAGACCTGCAGCTGTGATAGCCCTGAAATCCCAGTCTACAAGAACTGTAAACTAACAGGTGTATGCTGCTCAAATCCATGAAGTAGGTGGAAATTCCCTAGGAGTAACTAATGCATATGAAATGAAACAATAATTTAGCCTCTCAGGTAAAGTGGGGAAATTGACTGTCGTAAATTGCTTTTAGAACATAAAGATAGGGTGTACCTGAGTGTATTTAAAAGACCAGTCTTACTATTTAACAAATGGATTGGGCCAGCTGTGGAGGCACAGGTCTAGAATCCCAGTTACGGTGGAGACTGAATCAAGAAGATTGTGGTTCAAGGTAATCCTATAATAGAGACCCTGTCTCAAAATAAAGGCTGGCATATAGTGCAGTGGTAGAAGTGCAACTAGCTTCTGTTCACATCAGTGCAAAACAAAAACAAAAACAAAAACAAAGGCCAAGGATTGTCCCATGGCTTTAGTGCCTTGTCAGTTCACTTTCTGAGGATGTGCAGGATGTGGTGAGGTTTGCCCTTGACGTCAAGTGCTCCACTTACTGGAAGGCTGGCAACCTGGACAGTTGACCTCCTCCACCCAGTCACAGATGCACAAACATTTTCTCTCTGTACTGAAATGGTCTTTTTAATTTCAAGATGATGTTTGGATCCATTCCAGTCTCAATACTTTGAAAATTATCTGTGTCAGAAAACAACTCTCAAGAAACATTTACAGGTATATGGCACAGTATCAAACATAGCACAGACATACTCTGCAGCTGAATATTTGCTGGGTACATTTGTGTAAGTCAGTACTGTCCATTTTGAAAGTTTAGATGGTCTATCTCTCATTTCTCCCTATAATTAGCTTTTGTTTTAGATGTAGTCTTTTCTCTAGCTCACCCCTCAGGCAAGGGCTTGGGATCCTCACTTGCCTGGCACTTGTTTAGGGGGTAAATCCTTTGCCTGGGGCTGCTTTCCAGGCCACCTAGGGTAGTGAGCATCTATTCTGGAATAAATCATGGTTGATATTTATAAGACTCTACCTGTTTGGAGAAAATAGTAACTCCTTTCTCTTTCAGGTTTGTCTATAGTTTACAAGGGAAGCACTTTTACTCTTCTGCCCAGTACTCTGGTGATGGATTACATGTGAAAACAGCTCAAAGCTTCCTTTGACAACTACAGATTATATACACACCCTTTCTTTTGTTCAAGACAATCATTTCAAGAGAAAGTCTAGGGCAGGATGCCTTTCAATAAAAGCCTGAGTGGGCCAAAGTGTACTTTGTGGTGAGGTCTACTTGGCTCTAATTTGTTCTTAGTCTCTTCCTGGTGGGAAGCTGTTGGCATGTCTATCTGCTTGCTTGAGATTTCACACCAAAATGCCACAGACTGGGCACCTTAAAAAGCAAAACTTTATTGTCTCCCAGTTCTGGAGGTGTAAGTCTGAGTTCATAATGTCATGAGGTCTACTTTTTCCTGTGGGCTCTCGGTGCTTGGCTTTGTAGGTGGCTGTTGTCTCTTGATCCCATCACAAGGTCTTCCTTCTGTGTGTGTCCTGCCCCAAGTTCCTCTTCTCCTGAGAATCCAAGTCACACTGGGTTTGAGCCAACAATGTGGCCTCATCCTATTTTAGTTAGACTATACTTCCAAATATGGCTACATTTTGAGCTCTATCTAAGACATAATTCAACCCACAGAAGCATCCCTGTTTGAATTGCATCTTCATCTTGTTGGGCAAATCCTGGAAATGCCTGAAAAGACAGCTGTAAACTTGCCTCCTGGACCCTCCAAATCCTCTTTTGGAGAATGAGATAAGGAGAGGACAGCCCCATTCCCGAGACATTAAATCAGAGCAGGCAGAGTCTGCGCCAATTTTCCCAAAGACTAAGGGAAACACCATGCAACCTGGAATTCAAGTTTTTCTCCAGAATATTTCAGAGATCTTTCCAGAAACAGCTAGGAAGAGCTTCCGGTAGTAGTGATGGGTGGGATTGTTATAAGGGTTACACAGAGAGAACACAGAACCAAGTCAAGGGCCACTTGTGCTCTAGCATTTGCATACAGTCACGTAGGATGTGAGAGATCAAAGGTAATGGGAAAAATGTTCCATCTAGACACCTCAATGATATTTAATGAATGTCTGTATCCTTACTTCAAAATTTGGTGAGGCCCTATCAGCGAGGTTGCATTTGGCAATGAGGTGTTATATTTGCATGGGCCCCACTTGAGAAAGTTCCCTTGTTTAATTAATTAATCCTTCAATTCATGTAACTGTGTTTATACATTCACAGTCTTGAAGATGAGACCTTTGGAAAGTAATTAAAAAGAGATGACGTCAAGAGCCTGAAGGTCTGTGAGGGTATTAGAGGTTTTGTAAGAAGAGGAAGAACTGGAGGCTGTAGTGAATGCCTATCAAACCAGCTCTCCGAAGGCCTTGGGTTCAATTCACAGTACTGAAAGAAAAGGAAGAGAGAGAGAGGCAAAGTAGCACCTTTGCTTCGTGCTGATATGTGATGCCCTCCAACATGTTATCTTCCTCAACAGGCTGGAACCTTGGTTTTGGACTTCCCAGCCCCTCTGGAGTGATGAGATAAACAAGACTATTCTGTGTAAATGACTAAGTCTATGGTATTCAGTTTCAGTGACAGAAAGCAGACTAATACATGAAGCTTCTAAGGGAGTAATTAAGGTGAAATGAGATAACAAGGATGAGATCCTGATCCAATGAGATTAATGATTAATGTCCTTTAAGAAAATGTACTAGTGCCCTCTCTTCGTCTCTTTCTCTCTGTCTCCTTCTCTCCCTCTGTCTCTGTCTCTGTCTTGTCTCTCTCTCTCTTTTTCTCTGTGTCTCACTCTGTCTCCTTCTCTCCCTCCCTTCCTCTCTCTTCACATATGTACATTACAAAAGGCCTTGTCAAGACACAGTGAGAAAACGGCCATCTGTAAACCAGGAAGAGAACCCATCCATAACAGGAACTGAGTTGGCTGACATTTTGATCCTGGACTTTCAGCCCTCAGAACAGTGAGAAAATAAATGTCTACTGTTGAAGCCTCCAGTCTATGATATTTTCATGGCAATCTGAGCAGATTTAGCCATATAGCTGCCTGGTGAGACTCACCTAAGGGCCCTAGGTCCCAGACTCTAGCCAGGCAGGCCTCTCACTGCATTTGGTAATAACCTTGGCTTTGCTTGGTCAGCAGGTTGTCCTGGTGATCTCTCTGCAGAGCTAACCTTTACCCCACATCAGCATCAGTTTTTAGTAGAAATCTTAGGCCTTGGATTGTTGCTTAGTACATTTCCAACCTGAACACAAAGTAGCTCCAACCTGAGCTGCCTTGTAGGAACACTCAGAAGCTCAGGGGGCTTCTCTTACTATACCTTGCCATGCACCCAATGCTGTCTTTTCAGAAAGTAAGGAGAGCCAAATTGTGCCATCAGGGATTTCTCATGGCCTTAGGCTGTCTTTATGCCCTGAGCAACAGTTGTGTGGAGACAGAGAGCACCAGGAACCCCAAAGCACCTGAAACTACATACTTACTAGTATCTGAGGCTATAACTGAGGAGAGGTGTTGCCTGCTGGGAAACCTTGAGAGCTGGTGTCATACTGAGTTTTGGCCACATGCTGTAGAGCTCTCATCGGGTCTGTGAATCTGATAACCTCCTTATACACTTGCTCCACTCACCTCTTGCTCACTGCAATACTGGGCTATTCTTAAAGTCATAAAATTCATTGGGAGCCACTTTAACACTGTGGTTCAAAGAAATAAAATGATTTATGAACAACTCCTTAAACACTCATTCACAAAATAAAAAGGAAGAGAAAAAGGTAAAAAGACATTTTCCTATACTTTTGCATATATTAGCATAATTTGGGTTGTGGATGGCATAGATCTGAATGAATTAACTTAAATAATTAGAATACTTACCATCTCAACAGAGGCTGGAAGAAGGACCAGTGGATCAATGATGCTCACAAGAGTGAAGTTTCACATCTTAGTCCTCTGTCAGTCTTGAGTGATGAGTCTCCTGATCCCCATCGGTGGCCAGATGGCTGCTCTAGCTCGAGCCTTGTGTCTTCAGATGACAGTATCAAGAAGTAGGAAGGTGAGGGTGGGGAATGAGTCTCCCGTAAAAAGCCTCATGCTTGTAAAACTGTTTTCCTCTAGGACTATTCAATCTCCAGTCTTTTATTCACAGGATCCAAAAGGGTGGTAAAGTTCTCTATTACAAAGGACTGGACAGTCCAGAGTACGAACTCAGGGGCAGGCCTGGGAATATTGGAACGTCATCTTCCTGAGTGCTAGTCTGTGGTGCTTATAGGTGAGGATGTACTCTGCCGGGTGCACTAGCAAGCAGCTTCATTGGGCACACACCACGGCATGTATGTTGTGTTTGGATCTGGAAGGTCTCCAAAGACCACATGCTGAGTGGTCTCTGCACTTTCGGAAAGTAAGTGTGCCATGAGGAGGGGTTAAGCACTGCTGAGTCCATACTTGGGTGGGCTTCTTAAGAGGTGGGTCTTAAGTTGAAGAGGTTGGGTACTAGGGGCATGGGATTGAAGGGTATGCTTTCCCCCTGATTTCTACCTTGCTTGCTCTTTCCTTCCTCTTTCTGCTTGTCAGTCACTGTGAGGTGAGGAGCTTTCCTCCTCAATGCCCTTTTGCTGTAACATTTCTGCCTTGCCAAAGGCCTAAAGCGGTGGAGATTCCCACCCATGAGCTGAAACCTCTAAAATTTGAGCCAACATACCTTTTTTCCTTGTATTAGTCAGCTTTTTCACCAATGGATATAAGAGTGAACACCTAAGAATGTAAGAGCGAAAAGGTTCATTTGGCTCATGGTTTCAGGCCACAGTTTGCTATCTCCAGGGCAGAAACATCATGGCAGAGAGGTGTACCACTGCAAAGGTGCTCGCCTCAGGGTGGTGGAACACCGGGGCTTGGAGGAAGGGGCCAGCAACCTGAAAGAGACCCAAGGTCATCTTCACGATCCCCCAGAACTACATAGAAGTGTGGTTTACTAATTCCCTAGATGATTCCCCACCATCACTAAAATTAAACTGACTTAAATATTTTGTCCCAGTGGTGAAAATATGACCAACAGCATATACTTATAGAAACCATGGTAGTGATTCTATCCCTAGGTGGTATAGGTTTATAGGACCACTGTCATATATGTTATTGTTATATTTGTACATTATGTACCACATCATTACACAGCACACAATTATATTTTTTATTTAAAAGAAGAAACAAGTCAGGAACATTTTCAACTCTTAAAAGCTGAGACACATCTGGATTATGTGGGTTTTAAGGTGAGATTTTATGTATGTACCAAATGACTGGTAGATAGGAATCGTGGAAGCTGCCTCCTTTCCATTTGTAAGGAGTAAAAAAATCACTTCTTCTTGTTCCATGCCTATGGAGGATCCTACTCGTGTAGAAGAAATTAACAGTGGCCCTTATCATACTGCCACTTGCCTAAACAGCAGAGCAAGGGGAACTGGCACATTTTTACTATAAGGGATTTGTTTAATAAGAAATTTGTGTTAGGCCTGAGAAAACTATGCCATGTGACAACTTCATCCTCAAATTTGTGTATATGTTGGTGATATTTGGAGGTAGATCTTTGGGGAATAATTAAGAGTAGATGAGGTCATGAGGAAGGACTCCCCTGATGGGGCCAATGGCTTTACAAGAAGATGAAGAGATGCTCAAGCAGGCATGCATGGTCTTTCTTGCTATGTGATGCCCTCTGCCATCTTACGATGTAGGGAGAAGGTCCTCACCATTTTCCAAGCAGATGCTGGCACTAGGCTACTAGGCCTTCCACTTAGTAACTCTTTATTTTTATAAATTATTGCATTCCAGATATTTTATGATGGCTACAGAAAAATGCACATTTAGGGTACAGTGAATAAAGACATGAAGTATGATTGAAATATATGGTATTTAAATCTAAAATGAGCTTATCACAGTAAACAATGCATTGCCCTTAATCTCCGTTAAAATTCTCTCCTTGCTTAGAATCATCCCATGACTTTTGCTGTTTTCTGAAACAGTTCTGGAAGTCCTCTTTCCTGATGGTCTTTATGCAGTAAGATCAAAAGTGTGGCGAATGCTGACAAGGGTCATCTAATAGAAAAGCAGGCTCACAGAAACAGCACAGTATGTCCACATTCACCTCATTTGCTGAATCTGGCATCATGTGACCTCTGGCCCTTCTACTAATTCAGAATGACCATAAAACATAAATATTTTGAATTGATTGAGGAACTGAGGCAGCCACAACAGCCCAACTAAAGGTAATCATAAAAGAGGACTCCACAGCTGCTCCAAAAAGTGGCAAGAATGATGGATAAGGGTGTTCAAGGAAAGCAAGAGTCTGTGCAGGGAGATTAATGGCAATGCGCTTTTACTGTACAATGTTTTTTAAGTTTAAACATGCACTCTATTTTTCTCTCACACTGCATATCTATTAAAGACCCAACAGCTAGTCGAAGTCTCTAATCTAGATTTTTCTGCTATTATGGAGGAAAATCTTTTCTACAAGCCACTTCTGAAGACTTTCTAGTATATCTCAGTGGCTGGAGTCATTGTATTATAAAATCATTCCTAGGGAGGAAGGCCAGGGCCTGGGAATTCTAGTCTGCATATTGGAGGCAGGATTGGCCAGAGAGGGTTGCAAACACAGGCGCACCCTGTGCTGAGTGTCAACGTTACTGGCCACATAGTCAATTTTTTAAAATTTACTATGTTTTGCCTATGGCTCTACAATACTAAATTTAATCACCCATTCATTTCAGTGTAATCTGTATTGTATTGAAAATAACATGAAGAAAAGTTACTGTGACAGAAGAGCACAATATTGGCAGAAAGAGTGGAGACTCACTTGTTTTTCCAACAAACCCCTGGGCTGGGTGCCACTGTTCTTGGCTCTGTGCTTGCAGGGCCACGCTAGAATGCACTTTCTCCATGATAACTGAGCTCTGCTTGTGCCTAAGGTCATTCATTAACCCCGGATTAACAGCGTCATTGCAGAGTCAGGGAGACAATGTGACTCTACCAAGCTGAAATAAGTCACTCATTACAGCGAGGGCACAGGAGGGTGCTCTAAGTTAAGGATTGCTCAGGTTTTCCTGTGCTTCAGTTCCAACCAGAAGTGGATGGTCACTCCTGGATTTTCACAGCATTTGGCAAATGATCATGTTCTCATGAGAAAAGATGGGTGTGTATCCACCTCAGAGCACTGAGACGAAGATGCTGGTATCTCATGAAAAACACTCACATGATCACTCTTAAACATAATTCTATGAGAGGCAAGATCTGCACTAATGGTGGTTGGACAGGATACTATGTCGGCTTTTAGTGCTTTGGTCATCCACTAGGTAAATAATTATTGAATTTTTGATATAATTCAGCTATAAAAAAAAGATAAGTAAGTAACTACACTCTTAATTCACTGATAAGAGATATCTGCTAAAATAATACCTGTAAGTATAATATCATGTATGCATCTTGTACAATACCAAAACATTATGAAAACAGTTTGCAATGTATTAATTCATCGACTTTGTATGGTTAAGGTGTCTTGAAACTGTCTGATTGACATTTGTATTTTAATAAAATAAAATTAAATGAAAAAAAAAAAAACCAAAACATTCACTGCCATACGTGCAACCTCACACATGCACATTCTTTCTCAGG
>PVKA01035870.1:0-22283 GCA_004027165.1 Ctenomys sociabilis
CAAGATCTGCACTAATGGTGGTTGGACAGGATATTATGTCGGCTTTTAGTGCTATGGTCATCCACTAGGTAAATAATTATTGAATCTTTGATATAATTCAGCTATAAAAAAAACCTGTAAATATAATTTCATGTATGCACCTTGTACAATACCAAAACGTTATGAAAACAGTTTGCAATGTATTAATTCATCGACTCTGATTGGTTAAGGTGTCTTGAAACTGTCTGATTGACATTTGTATTTTAATAAAATAAAAATAAATGGAAAAAAAAAACACTGTGGAAACAGAAACTCTAGTTAGTGCTCATATACAGTTCCTCCTAAGTATGTGGCCACACATCCATTATAAATTAGAACAAAGAAAAAATTAAGTTTAGTGTAATTTTATGAATAAAAAAAGGGGAATAGGCTTGTTCCTGAAGGTGTGAGACAGGAAGAGAGGAAGGTTAAGTGAATAGTAAAAGAGAACACAGGGAGTTCAACTCCAATTTAACAACCTATTGAACACTAATTTTAGACATACCATGAAACCATTCTTGGTGAGGGAAGATCTAATGTGAGATGTTAAGGTAGTAGTGTTCAGATTTGGAAGTGGAGTGTTTCACACACACCTACAAAAATTTGTACCCATAGCTGTTACTATGCATGCCAACTCAAAAAATTAAACAAGAAAAAGAATGAAATACACAACTCACAAAAACAGCATAAATAACTTAGAACATCAGGCTCTAGCTTCCTCTGCACCCAGAGTGCTGCTGGGTCACCATCTCTCTTTCCACTGACAGATGACAACCTCGAGATTCTACCAAAGTCTTGCTGCTTGCTCTGTCTGGTTCACCTCTCCCAACATTTTGTTTTCTGCAGCTATGTTCCAGTTCCATCCAGGCAATTTTAGCAGGGCCCTGTGATTAGGCAGAAGGTGTTACTCCTGCATCTTTGCACATTTATGATCAGTTTTCTCTGCCCTTTTTATACTGTGTCAAAGAAATACTCATGTTTGCTGGGTTTTACTCTGACCTCTGATTTTTGTGGTGTCTTGGGCTGGCAGGAAAGAGCCTCCACAGGGTCTGGCTTGCACAGTCTTCTCCACTCCCAGGGAATCCACATAGTTCAGCTTCACAAAAGTCTCTTTCCAGCTGATGAATGGGTGTAGGGGTCATTGGGATTCAATAGCACGGGGGTGGTAGAGCAGGGAGCCTCGGGCTCACAGGGCTCAGCAGTACTTTTGGGTAAGGCAGGAGAGACAGCGTCTGGTCTAGCACAGCTCCAGGGTCTTTTCTGCACCCTGCTCCTACCCTCACAGGTCACAGCTACTGCAAACCCTGCTATTCTCACCATATAAACCATGCTTGGTTCCTTCCCTAGGATGTTGCCCTTTGTTTTTTTTATCTTCCTAGTCCCATCAGTCACTTTCTGGTTTGTGCTTTCTTTAGTTTCCTGACCTGTAGGACCCTCTCCCTGGGTCTCTTCTTCCAGTGAAGATTTAGGTCAGGCTATCACTGGTTGGTGACTGATGGTGAGGCTTCTGTTCTGTGGGGATGTTAACTTTCCAAAGATGATACATGCACTAGATCTAAACTGTAAGCCCTTCTTATTCTACAGCCCTTGTTAATGGATTTAATCTGATGGGATTTTCCCTCAAGTTCCCTTCCTATGATTGTTTTGGTGTGCACAAAAGTATCTCAGTATCTTGGTGAAACTTTCATGAGTACTGCTCCCTGTAGGCCATTATGATGCTCAATTTCTAAGTGTTTTCAAATGAACTTCTTTGATGAAGAGTAAAAGATTATTTTTTTTATCATTCATTACAAAGGAATCACATCACATACCTGCAATCCCAGCACTTGGAAGGCTAAAAAAGGAAGATGGTCAGGAGGTCCAGGACAGATTTGGGAGCAGTCAGTTCAAGGTCAGCCTAAACAACATAGGGAGACCCTGTTTCAAAACACAGTCACACACACACAATGGTTTATAGAAAAAAATATAATATATATCACATAAAAGTCCAGATATTCAAGTTATGGGCCATATGCTGATAATTAGAGTATATCACTAGTACATGTAGAATAAAATGACAGTAGGTTAAATGACATCATTTGGAGTTTTGAGTGTAAAGGGAGACTGAAAAATACATTTTTAATAGGTCAGATCTTGTTTAAGCTTTAATTCTTGAAAAGAAGGGGAAAGAAGTTCCCACAAAGTTCTCAGAAATGAAGTATGTTAAGTGCCAAAGCACTCACACCATCCCCATGCCCTCCTCCCGAGCAGGTGAAGGGTGTTTACAAAGGGAGGACCCTGGTCCCTGTTGAGCAGCTAAAACTTCTAAACTTCTCAAGTTGACACTATTACACTTTCATTAAATCTTTGTGAAGAACTGAATGTTGGGTTTTAAAATTCTTATTTTAGACTTTTACATTTGGGCAAAAAATGAGGGAACAGAGGATGGGTGACAATCAGGGGGAAAAGTTATGCACAACCTCATGGCTGGCTTACATCGTGTTTGCTTACTTTGCACAGATCAGGATGTTGTCATACTTTACCTCTAACAGCAGGTTGACAAAAGTCTGTCTAGTTCTTTGCCTAGGATGAAAAGAAAACAGTTTGGTAAGGGTGTGAACATTTCTGACATATATGGCCATATTAGATGAAATGATGTCACCTCTCACTGTCGATGTGAAGTTTGTCATCAAGCAAACCAAGTGATAAATGGATTACTCTAGTGTGGTATGTGGAAAACATCACATCGCTCATCCTCTGCTCCACAGGTACCTCCTGACTTCTTCATTGCAGTCTCTAGAAGTTGTACTCATTACAGCTTCTTCCTTGCAACCTACTACTTCCTCGTTTGCAAGTCTTCTGTTTGTTATCAAAAGAGAAGAAAGAGCCCATGGGGTCCAGGATGTGATGAAGCAACCGGGTGACCTGGGGCCAGTTTGGAAGCCAGCACCTGCACTTGTATGGGGTAAGACTCTAGATCTGAGCCAGGCTTAACATGCTGCACTTTGGTTCTTTTTTCTTTTTTCAGTCACTTACTCTGACAAGATCATTGCAATTGGGATTTCTAAGTTTATGAGTTGAGCATGCTTTTCTCCTTAGTTATCAATATTGCTTTCAGCTTTGGTGCTTGCACGTGTGTGTGTGCTTGCATGTGTGCATGTGTGTGTATCTGACAGGGTAGTTTAATGAAAAGATGACATAATTCCTATGCATAGCTAGACTGCTATGAGAATAGTGAAGATTCCTTCAGTATTACCTTGTTTGTATTTTATTTGTTTTCTTGTATTTTGTTCTGTTTTGCTTCTAAGCTTTATGAATGTTGCTTCCAGTATGGACTTTTAGCTTCAGTGTGCAATGTTCTTTAAGACATTAATTTTTAAAAGGTACAGATTTTAAATAAGGGAAGCTTTCAGTCACTGTGTGGTGCATGTTCTTTTATTAACTATGGAGACTTATATACCCTCAAAGTCTTTCTCCATCCACTCCTTTGGGCAGCCACAAGGGATATGTGACATGAAACCTGTGTGCTGTCCCTGAGACAAGATGATCACATTTTGCTGAAATACTTTGTTCTTCTAACAAGCATTTAGCATGCATCATAATGTGTCAGGTTTTGAGATTTTTGCTGGAGGTTAATAATAAAGCAGAACACAATCTCTGTCACCAAGACCATATATCTTATTTATGTGAGGACAGTAACATAAAATAAAATAAACAAACTTACGCAGAGAAGGAAAAGTCTGTAGTTGAGGTAAGCATGACATGCTGTGGGAGTACATGGAGCAGTCATTTGTCATAGCACTCAGCATTAGAAATGGCTCCTTACAGAAAACAGACATGTGCCATTTGAGGGAGAGTTAAATAAACATGAAGAGAATCAGCTGGGTGGGCCTTGATCCCTATCTCCATTTGTTCCATTGCTCATTTTATTCCCTTTCTTCAGAATTTCTTTTTCTCCCAGACTCCTATGTCTCCTTCCTCTGGTATGACATGGAAGCACAGACACCTAAAATATTATCATGGGTCAACTCATTTTTTAAAGCGTGGCATTGAAAATGTGAAGGTATAACAAGAATTGGCCGTGATCATAACTTGGAAAACATCACAAAAGGCTCTTTCCTCTTCCTTTTGTAGAACTTATCCTCCACTTTCTCCTTTGTAGTAGTTCTTCAACCTTAGCTGACTTACACTATTTTAGTCTCGTATAATCCACCTCTACCCACTAACGTCAGCTCTTACTGGGGACCCTACACCAAGAGAGTTAAAATTTTAAAAACTCAAATTATATTTTATTCTTATTAATAGGAAGTTTGATTTTGAAAGAGTTTTGTTCTGAATGTATATAGATAAAATTTTTGGTGTATATTTGTGACTTGCAATGATTACATTTATTTGGGGTGATATCTTAGTTAATATTCTTTCATTGCTGAGACAAAATACCCAACACCCACAAGTTAAGGAACGAAGGTTTATTTTGCTTACAGTTTATCAAGTTTTCAGTCCATAATCCTCTGGATCCAAGGCAGGGTGGCACTTGGCAGAGAGGCAACTCTTTATGGTAATGGAAGATAACAAAGCCAACACAGATGGAACCTTTTCATGGTGGCCAGAAGGTAGCAAAGCAACAAGGGGATGGCACTACTCTTTATGTCCCTTGCATTGTATGCAGGCTAGCCAACCCAGGGCAGGGGTAGCACTCATATCCTTAATCCCAGCATTAGATTATAAATCAGTCACAGACTCTAGACTCAGCCACCTCTAAAATCTCTGCCACTCATGACTTCATGGGGGTTGGGGGTGTCATCTAGACTTACATTGTAACAGGGTATTGGTACATGTATGTATTACAATTTGATAACTTTTAAAACTTTTCTTCTTCCACTCTGCATATTCCTTCCTTCTTCCACAATTCTTTGTCCCACCTTCCGAAGTCTTTCTTTTTTTGTACCACCTCACTTTTATTTTATATTTCATTTAAACAAATATTTCATATAACAGAAACTATAGGGTATTTAACTTTCTGTGTCTGACTTCTTGAATTTAACCTTATGGCCACAAGATTCATATTTTTCCTACAAATAACATGAAATCAATCTTTCTTACAGTTGAGTAAAACTGCACCAATAGACAATGTTTTCTAATACTATCCTCCTGGAAATGGTCACAGGTAGAGTTTGGAAGAATGAACAACCTAAAGATACAAACAAAGGAGGATGCACATATTCACTGCCTACAAACTCTTCTTCTAGCTTGCTCTCTGATTCTTTATGTGAACATTGCTGCTTTGAGTTACCCAGAAAGTTTCCCATTAAAGTGAATTATACCAGTCCCTGGAAAAACATTTATGTGTCAGCTTCTATTAATGTTCTAGCTTAGATGTCTCCCAGTTTTGTTTTGCTTTTCTTTGAGATACCTACAACAAAAAGAGAAATGGCCTTGTGAAAATAGAACGCAAGGCAGACATTGTTGGGTGGGGACTGTTTAAAATTTTGTACCACCTGAGAGGGACATTTTGGGATGGCTATTCCCATTTTTACATTCTGTTAAATATTTAATATTCAATGGGGAAATAAGTACAAACCATGAATATATATGCCAGTCAGATTTAACTTATATAATCTCTTTTCTGAATTTTGACTACCATGAAATATAGTATATCAGGATACTGTGTATTGTTGCTATTTCAACAGAAGAAGAAAGCATGGGAAAGTTGTTCAACTGATATTTTAAAAGTGAAAGTCAGTGCGTAAAATATGCATAGAATGCATAAAATATGATTGCAGCATTTGTTTCTCTAAATGTTATTCTGTACCCTATTCATGCCTAACCTCCTTTAATGTTCATGTTTTGGTATTTTAATAAACCATCATGTTTTTTAAAGAGAATAAATACATAGGCAAATAGGCAGCTTATAATTCTCACTTAATCATTTGTTAAAAATCTGACTGGTAGATCAAGTCAAGTTATTAGCATAAAGCTGAAAACAGTTTTATAACCGTAATTCAGATCATTAAAAGAGAAAAAACATAATTTTTAAAAAGTCAAAACTTGAGTTATAAATTAAATGATATTTCAAAATGTATATTATATTCATGATATAGCATAATATAGTACAATCTCAAGTAATAAAATTAAGTTGCTAAGTCTTGCAAATAATAATTTGGTTATTGTCAAGCCTTTTAGTAAGGAAGCATGATGAAGCGAGAAAATCAGATTATTTTAGAAGATTAATAACCAAAGTAGATTTCAGCAGGTGTGATAATAAAGAAGAAATTTCAGGGGGAAAAAATGACTCCTCCTTATTACTGACCTTAGTTACCCTCCTTCTCATCCCTGTAATTTACACTCAAGCATAGTGCAGTGACACAATACAATTTTCCACAACAATACAGAGATATGGCAAGATTCTTAGTTATTTCAGGTAAATAAGTAAAAAAAAACAAGCTCTTTCTACTAAATCTATTTCCTCATCTCCCCACACTGTAATAAAAGATCCAACACAAAAATGCTTATAATGAAGAAAGATATTTTGGCTCATGGTGAGTGGGCTTTATCGATTTTGAGCCTATGGTAAAGTAAAACATCTTGGTGCAGATGTATGGCAGAGGAAACTACTCGCCTGATGGCAGCTCGGGAGGAAAAAGAAAAGGAGGAGGAGGCCAGGGTCCTAATATCCCCTCCAAGATCACACCCCATTGACCTAACTTCTTCCCATTAGACCCCAGCTTCTGAAAGTTCCATCATTTTCCAGAATGCAATCATGATTTATAAATTATTAAACATGTCTCATTCTAAATGTGTTTGGTTCAAATAAAATAAGGTATTCAAAACACATTCATTGTTACCAATGTATTTAACCTAGATCACTAGACCATTTGAACTAAACATTGTGAGTCATTATCATAATATTAACTCCGAATGTCAACTATTTGCCAAATTATACAAGTGCTTGAATTAAAATATTTCGAGATAAAAAAGAAAGTATGTATCAAATAAATTAGAGCTATCCACTTTCAATAGTCTTACCATAAACTCATTATGTTAATTTCAGTAAGATTCCATCTTCATGTTCATTTGGAGAATATTTCATGTGTCTGACTTGCTACAAGCCTAAAACACTTTCAAAGCACAGAACTGGGCAAGAAAGCCAACAAGGGTAATTGGTTTGTCAAGCGAGACTTTACACCAGATCAACAAGCAGGAATTCAGCTACCCAAAGGAGCACAAATACCATGGTTGAAATTTTCAAGCCGGTCAGTGATGCTTAGCATTTGCCAAAGGTCATGCTCCCAGGAATTCATCTTCCTTTTTCCTGGTATATAAATTGAAGCAGACAGTACTCTGTCAGGCTGTGGCCTGACATGCTTTAACAGAAGTAAATACCTGTAGTTTTTTTTTTCCAATCTATTTCTCCTTAATTCCTTCTTGTTCAGGGTCATCCTAAATAGAAATTTGGATGGGGAGATAGGTTAGCAGCCTAAGTGCCTGCCTAGCAAGTGCAAGGTCTTCAGTTTGATCCCTGGTTTTAGAAAAAAAAAAAAAAAAAAAAAGGAAAAAAGAAGAGATTTCAAAATGTTTAAAATGCTAAGTAATGGAAATAGATAGATGGAAAAACTTATTTAAGGATGTGAAAAGTGCTAGGAAAAACAGATACTCCTAGGGAGAGAAATGCAAGTATCACTAGGAAGTTGATATTTTTAGCTTTTGAACGTCTTAGTCTCTCACTGAGGCAAAATGACTATTATCACTTGGTGAGATGGGCTGCGTGGTTCTGCCTAGGAACAGTCCCAGTCCGCCATTGCTTCTGGAAGTCTTCTGTTCCAGCTCCTTCGGCAGGCAACTCGTGAAGCCTCCCTTGCCTTGTCCTTCCTCTGAAAGCATCTCCCAGCCAGCGCTCAGCAGTGTGAGCGTGGGCTTCACTGGCGCGGGCCAGTTGCCTGTGCGCTGTTGCGAGGTTTCAAGGTAACAGGTAAAAGAGGCAGCTCCCTGGAAATGAACCTGCCTACGTTGTCTGTGCTCAGGGTGCAGCATTTCTCTTTTCCTTTCCCTTGTATTCTGCCCACCATGCAGCTTTTGCACCTGGCTGAGGGATGCCTTGTATGTCAGATTGGCAAGGAGGAAGGAAGGTGTGGATAAACTTGTTATGTCCAATCAATGCCTGCGTTTACTCACCAGAGGTTGGGTGTGAACCCGTCCCAAAGCGATATGTAAACTGTGAGGCACAGTGATGTCCTGTTCCTGGCTGTGAAGCCACACATTATCCCTTTCGTCCTGGATGAGATTGGGATGGATGTGCAAGCCAGACGCATGGTGGTCTCCTGTGCAGCTGGCGTCACCATCAGCTCTGTGGAGAAGAAGCTAATGGTGTTCCAGCCAGCTTCCAAAGTGATTCACTGCATACAGGAGGGTTCTACTATGTATGCCACTGGAACCCATGCCCTGGTGGAGGATAGGCAGCTGATGAGCAGTGTGGGAGTCTGCATATGTGTAAAGGAAGACCTGATTGATGTCCTCAGTGGGCTCAGTGGCAGTGGAGCTGCCTGTACTTTCATGGCCCTGGATGTGCTGGCTAATGGTGGAGTGAAGATGGGTTTGCCTCAGGGCCTTGCTATCTGACCTGGCGCCCAGGCCTAGTTGAGAGCTGCCAAGCCACTGTTGACCTCGGAGGAACATCAAGGCCAGGTCAAGTTCAATGTTTGCTCCCCTGGAGGAGCCACCATTCATGCCCTACACTTTCTAGAGAATGGGGGATTCTGCTATCTACTTATCGATGTAGTTGAGGCTTCCTGTATCCAAATGCAGGAGCTGTAGCCCATGGCTGATCAGGAAAAGATCTCCCCAGCTGCCCTTAAGGCCACCCTGTTGGACAGAGTGAAGCTGGAATCACCCACAGTGTCTACACAGGCCCCATCTAGTTCTAGAGAGCTCCTTACAAGGAACCTGGTCCAGGAGGCAAAAAGGACTAAAGCATCATCTGCCCTCCTCACTGCAATCCAGAGCCCTTGGCAGAGCTCCCAGCTGTGCAGGCAGGGGCACACCTAGGTATTTCAGGTCCTGGTGATAACTTGATTTTCTTCACACCAAACAACTCTGCTTTCTTCTCTGGTCCCACCCATATAGGAAGATGTTGTGAAGGGGTGCTTGTTACTGGATGCCAGACACAACATTGCACACTTCCCTCTGGTGGCAGAGAGGGGCTGGTGGTTGAGTCAGTGCTTCCTGGCCTGGTCAGAAGGTCTGACATTTAGGTCATAAAAGAAGATAGAAATAGAAGACAATAAACTCAACAGAAATAAACTTCATCAATTAACAGTAACAAAGACAAAGTTCTAGCATGAAAACAGACTCAGCACAGAACAAGAAGAAAACATTCAAAGAAGTAAAATAAACACTTGAAAAATCCTACTTTCTATTAGAGTAACAGGTGTGTCCAAGGCAAATCAGTTTGATGCCAAAGCAAGGATGTGACAGAGAAAAAAATGTGAAAGGATTCTTTATATTGGTATGTGGAGAAGTGAGCAATAAAGAATTGTTCTTACCAGAAGGATATGGCATTAGATAGTGCTTGTGTTTGATCCCTGTCTTATGGATGTATCACTTAGGGTTATCTAGTGCTGAGTTTACATGCTTTAATATAGTTTTCAGCTTTAAAAATATTATTATCATCTTCACAATGGGCCCAGGAAAAAAGCAACCAGGTTTTCAGAAGAAATGCTCCATATACAAGCAGTGCTGAGCTTCTTGCCTTCAAGCTGCACATCTGCAAGACCCCTAAAGTGTAAGCTTCCATGGACACATGTGCTGTATTAACAACACATTCTGTCTAGACCATGTGTAATAGAGTTCTCCTTTTTCTTGCCATATTAAATCTAAGAAATATTAATGGAGAATAATCATTTTTCTAGGCAACAAATGTTACATCATTAATTTCACTCACCTGTTACTCTAAGAGAAGGTGGGATTTTTCAAGTGTTTATTTCACTTCTTTGAATGCTTTCTTCTTGTTCTGTGCTGAGTCTTTTCATGCTAGGACTTTGTCTTTATTATGGTTAATTGATGAAGTTTATTTCTGCTGAGTTTTTTGTCTTCTATTTATACCCTCTTTTATGACCTAAATGTCAGCCCTTTCTTCAGCCCATCCCTTTCTCAGCTGCTCTCTGCATCCACCTAGGGGCCTGAAGGCAGGGCTGGTCTGGCTGGGTTGAAGGTCTCCCAGATAAAGAGAAGGCAGGGGCTAGTATAAACTACACTCAGTGGAGCAGCCTGTTCATTTCAGAAAGTTGACCTTCCCTGGTGCGGGGGATGAGTCAGTGCCTCCTGTGCACATGCTTCATGCTCCTTTCTGTATGTACCGAATTCCCTTTATTGTTAGAAACCTGTAGACAAGGAAGATTCTCTTCCTCTTTACATATTGCAGACTCTCTAAGAGGTCCAGCCTCTACCTACCCTTTACTTTCTGCCTGCCTTGCTCCTTCTTCAACTACTCTTAACACACACACACACACACACACACACACACACACACGGATTTGTAGATGCCTATTAAGTCGGTAGTTCAGCTCTAATATTTCTGTTAAATTTTTGTTTAGCTGATCTATTTGTGAAACAGTGTTGAGGCCACTCAGCATGATTTTTTAAAAGGAGAATTTCAAAAATAGTAAAGCAATAAGAACAAAAACTATGAGAATCAATACAGAATTTCAATAAGCAAAATTATAGGAATTCAACAATGGTTTTTTATTGCATATTTTTATCAATGTTATATATGTTATCAGTCTTTTATATATATACATACTTTTTTTTTCTAAAAAGAGAGAGAAAAATAAGTATTAACTGCTCCTTTCAGTAGACCTGCAGAAATCAGCATTACAATTATGCAAGCTGTCCTGTGCATATGCATACACATCTCTTTTTCACTTTTTTTCTCCTTCCTCTCATCCCAGTTGTTCTTTCCCTTTCAACAGTTTGTTTCCTTTATACAACAGAGCAGTCTCTAGTATCTATTGTGGTATTTTTATACAATAGAGTAACACTCAAGTATAAAAGAGAAAACTCAAGGCTTGTATAGGTAAACAGATGAAACTAAGGACCATCCTTAAAAGTGAAATAAATCAGACCTGCATGTGTAAATGTCATATTGTCCCACTAGCGTGAGAATTTGAAAGAGTAGAGAGAATCCAAAAGGTGCAAGAGATACCTAGTATGATTTTTGTTAGTGTTTCTGTGAACTTTTATGCCCAGTAATTTTTATTTTGTTAAGTTTAGTCTGCTTATAATTATATATATGTAATAAATGTTACATATAATGTAATATATTTTAAATTCTACAATGTACAATATAATATATTATATATACATAACACAGTGAATAATATAGAGGAAGTCTGCCATGTATATATATATATATATATATATATATATATATATATATATATATATATATATACATATGTTTCTTTTATTATATGTATATATATCTTTCATCATCTATATCTATCTATCTATATCTATCTATATCTATCTATCTATATACACCACAGGGAAAGAAAAACTTGCATAAATATTTTCATGCTAAATTTTTTTTAAAGTTCAGAAGGATATTTCTTGCGGGGGGGATGGCTCAGGATGCCTTAAGTGCAGATCTGGTAAGGCATGAGTATCTGGGGATTAAACCACAGTATCCTGAGCTTGACTACCTTTGCTTAAACAGGCACTTAAACAACTGAGCTAATGGGCAGACCCCCATTCATGCTAAATTTATTGAGACATCATGAGACTAACTGGTTACCATTGGCTTCTCCAGTTATATATTGTGTACTAGCTTCCAAACATTTATTAGTATGGTGAACTGCTGCTTGAGTGACTTTGCTAAAAGTGTTCACTGAGATTGCTGCACATGTACTTTCAGTTTCTTCTCAAATGTCCTGCAGTATAGTGGGTTTTCTAGAACATACAGCACACTGTAGGGTCCCATAGTCAAAAGTATCAAAGTGTTAAATCAGGAGGTGTGCAAGGAAATTAACTGCACCTCTTTATCCTAGCCAGTGTTCTTGCCAATTCTTCTCCAAAGAAGCTGATATGTCTTTGTGGTAGTGTGCCAGCATGGCATCTTATTGAAAGAAAAATTTGTCATGTATGGTAGGGAAGATTGGTGTGCACAGTATGTCTAGATAGGCTTGACCTGTAACTATGGAACTTGGGAACTGTGTCAGAACTGTAGCTGAGGAAGCAGCAGCAAAGAGAAAAGTGAGGAAAAAAAGAAGGAAGAAAGGCAGGGTTAATGTTAGTGGAAAGTCAGAAAATTAAGAGAAATATCAATAGGTGAAAAATAGGAGGTTGGGCTCTGTTGGAAATATTTGTATAACTGTGGTATAGGGCTAATATTGATGGAGCTTGTAGGAGTATTGCATCTGCAGAAGGGAGTATGCAGACGAATACAAGTGCATTTTGATATTGAGAGAGGCTGTGAGATTCCCAGAGACTTTTAATATATTTGTAGCTTTGTTTTGATCATCTAAGCCAAACTTTGCTGAGAATTACTCTGTCAGGGCCTTGAACAGTACTTTTTAAATTATAGGACTTTAAAATTCCTATTTTCTAATTTACATTGCAAGCCCCTATTTTATTTGCCTGTGACATTAGAAAGGTAGAGAAGAAGAGAGGGAAGACAGTGGTGAAAAAAAGAGGAGAGGATAAAAAAGAATTGAGAATAACATCAAAATATGAAGGAGGGGTTCCACTAAAAATAGAAGCAGAGTATAAAACTTTAAAGAATAAAACAAAAGTAGAAAGCAATATGAATGAAGTGAGAACCTAAAGAAAATAAAATTAAAAAGAAAGCAGAACCCCAAAACTATCCAGATCAAATGCATAAGCAAGGAAACAAAGACTACTACAACAAAAGCAAAACTAAAATCATTCAAGTAATCTTCATACACTACGCAGAGCACCCATGGTTCCCTGTTAACTGTTATCCCAGCCTGATTATAAGCAACCAAGCAGTTTTCCCCATCGACTGCTCAGCTGCCTGCCCAGTGTAGAGGACTGTCCTCCCTTTACATGCTCTGGTTCAAGCTGTGCTCAGGGTCTGGCCAATGGCAGTTTTCCATGATGATCTCAGTACCTGATTGCCCCAATTAATTTGAAGGGAAGCAAATGTCTCATAATTTGTCAAGTCCAGGTTCTCCTGTTCTTTATTGACTTTCACTAGGAAATTCATACTTTTTCACTTCCTTTATGGCCTGGCAAATCTTGGAAACATCTACTTCTTCCCTTCACAGTTCTTTTCCTTGCCTATGGTCATGAGACTTCTGGCCCAAATGCAATTTTCAATTTCTCTACTTGGAATTGTCTGTCTCAAGTTGCTTGAGGAACCTTGGGCTGACCCCCCTACAACTGGGCAGGGATATCCCTTTGACGATGTGGGGTGGTGGTTAGGATTTCATACTTTCTCAGACCTTCCCAGTGTTTGGGGAAACCTAGGCGATGACCACACTACTGTGGCTCAACTGAGTCAACCTCTAGCATGGGTACAAGTCTCCTTTTTTCCATTCACAGTTCTCCCCACTCTGTGCTCTACATCTTGTCATAGTATCAAATCTCTCTGCCTTCTGCAGTACCCAGCCAGAAGGTGACCCCCTACCCCATAGGCACATGAGCTTAACTACCAAAAGAACTCTCTCAATTTGTATTTAATTATAGACAAAAAGGCACTGATTCTGAAAAATTTATAAGCAGTGTTCTTAATTCCAAAGAGACACTTGGATTAAAATTTTTCTGATACTCTAGGATTTTCTGGTGGACATTCATTCCTGTGGTAAATGGAAAGCTATTGTCTACATTCTTCAAATTATGGGTTTCATTTACTAACTTTAGATCTTAAAGGAAATAACCACACTTTTCCTAGCTTCTCTTAGGTATGTATATTGTTTTTTTAGACTGAGTTTTCTACTACGATGTTTAAACTTAAGTGACCTCTAGTTTAACCTTTCAAGCTCCAAATCCACTGCTTCAAGACAGGAAATGCCAAACCAAATACACCATTTCCTCATCAGTGTCTAATACCAAATGGTGCTTATCAAGCCTAGGCCAAACCATGTTCCTTCAGCAGGGTAAGTTAGCCAAGGATAAAGAGTTCACCCTGTGTGGAAGTGGAGATGATGGTGTCTATCTTTTGCTGTAAACAAAGCTATTTTTTAATTACAGTAGCCAAAAACTATAAAATACCCAGCAGATTTTTAGTAAATCATGTAGCCCAGCTGCGATGTGTGAAGCCACATTTACAAATATAAATGAGTCATCCTTTGGTTTGCATACATGTTCCCAAATAACTGTTTATTTCACTCAATCAATAGCGTATTTAGATATTACTATCAAGTAAAGCACTTAATTGGATAATTCTAGTCAAATAGTTCTTGTGTTCTTTCAAATTTATAACCATTCTGGATTTTACCTTTGGTTTTATTTTTGTCATTGCTTATGTGCATTCTCTTTTCTCTACTGGCTTACTTCATTTGCCTTAACTCTTTCTATTCTTAAAATTCCATGCTTCTCTGGGAAACTGTTTAAAAATCTACATCTTTGGAAGCCTCCTTCAAATTCCCATGTCAAACTTTTATCAAATCTCAGTCTGTTGGACTTAACCAATTTTTATGAACAAGGAGGCATTTATTTAATATGTGAATTCGTTTGCATATTCTGTACAGTCCTCTACTAAAAGATTTATTAGAGTATAATTGAATATTGATCAAACATTTATTTATTGCCTTTGTATTTTTAGGGATATTGATCACAGGGTGTTCAGGGTCTCATTACTAGAGTGGACTCACAGTGATCAGCCTGTTTACAGCCCCCCAAGATCTGAGCCTACAGGCACATGCCACCATCACCAGTCTCACTACCTTCTCAGCATGGCCCCTGGGATGGGGTTGAAATAGCAGGCCCAGAGATCGAACCCCAGCACCTGCGCCTGCTTGCAGATGCTTTAATCTGCTGAGCTTTTGGCCAACACTGATCACATTATATTTAAAAAAAAGTAATTAGGCATCCCAATTATATGCAAGATCCTAGTACTGAATATCAACAGCAAAAGTTACAGGATATGTGTTAGAGAAAATGCTTTTAAGATCATTTTAATTTAATGCTTATTATATTTCTCATTCTGTTATATAAATTTAGATATTATTGTCTGTGATACATGAAAAACAACCTATATTTGAGAGTGATAACTTATAAAGATCACCAAGAAAAGTAGGCTGAATTTACATTCATATTCGTTAATTTTCATATATTTTTTCAAAACAATTGAGTGATGATAATATGATCTGAGGAGCTGGTGTCTTTTAAAAATAGTTCCAACTGCAACTTTGAATCATGTATTTACTGTGATGCCCTCCTGTGATACTATAAAGACATCAAAATATATATAAGGCATCTCTATCGTTTTCAATCCCGCATGCCATTGATGTCAGCGCTTACATGATTTCTAATCTTCAGACAGGCTTCTATAATCCAGAATGAAGCCCACCGGCTAGGTGTTCCTTAAAAGAAAGGTTACTCTGGATTAGTTCCTGAGGCCCTTTAATGGACCCACAATTAGTAAAAATAGAAAGGAAAGAGTAATGCCGGAAGCAAAGTGAAGCCACTCCAGCCGAATCACAAAAGCTCCTAAACTAAAATGTCTCATGACCAGCAGCCTACATCTGCTTTCTGAAGCAAAATGCTGCGAACCTCCGTTTCTTTCTCTCATTTTCTGCTTGGAATGCAAGGTGGTCTCCCTCCAGCTGACTGACGACATTCCCATTCAGCCCTGGTTCTGTGAGGTCACCGCATGTGCCTTGGCATTCAGATGGGATCACTCCACCTTTCCACTACTACAAGCATCAGTAATCACGGAGAGCTTACCTTAGTTCTTATTTTCATATTTTTTTGACTTGGAAAAAGCTCAAAGGATTTTATTCTCATTAACTTTATTGAAAATCAATAATTATATGGCATATTAAAAACTGTAGACAGGGCCAGGGAGATAGCTCAGTAGAGTAAGTGCTTGCCTGGCAAGCGCAAGGGCCTGAGTGTAATCCCCGGTTCCACCAAAAAAAAAAAAAAAAAAAAAAAAAACAATTTGTAGACAAATATTGAAATGTGAAAGACATATGTGTAGACAGAGTGAATTTTAGAGAAATATTTCTGAAATGAATACATAGCATGAGATTAATAATAGATTTCACCTTGTAAATAAGTTATTTACAAACTTAAATGAACATAACAATAAATGTCCAAAATAAGAATGAAGAAGAATTTACAGATCAGCCATATAATATGAATAACAGTTCACTCTGTGTGCACATCAAGAAAATTATATTCATATAATTAGAATTCCCAAAGTAGAAAGGGGTAGGCAATAAATATTTAAAGATTTAAAATTTCTGAATTTAGTTGAAATTGTAGCACTACATTTCCAAGAAAAATCAACCTTTTTTACAAGAAATTTGAATAAAATCTAACCAAGATACATAAAAATGAAATTGTCCAAAACAAATTGTAAAGTAAAAAATAATTGAAGCTTATACGTAAAAAATATTAGCTGTGGAAGAACAAAATTAAGTAGCATTTTATTCCACATTAGAAAAATAAAAAGAACAAGTGTGGAAAATGACTTTTTAAATGGTTTCATCTAATAGATTGTACACAGTGCTGCATAACTACCATTTTGAGAGCTCTTCATTCTCTATCCAGGAACACATAGCAATTATCCTGCGTTCTGGATTATGATCTTGGTTATTTTCGATATGCTACCTCTGCAGATATTAGAATATTTCGAGTGTGTATAACTGGAAAATGTTTCAGGTTTCAAAGATATGTTTGCTAACTATAAAATTCAATAAGGACAGAATTTTTTTTCTTTCAGTCCTTTGAATTAATTAGTGTAGCTTCAAGGGTTTTGAACTTTCTTTCTAAAAGTCCTATTTGTGATAAAAGGAGTGCACTTTTACTTTGTGAAGACAAATACATAGAATTTTGTTCTTTTCTTTTTTTTTAAATGAAGAACAAATAGCAATGAGACAGTTTGAAGACTAAACAGGACAGATTGGATAATTAATACATTGCAAACCATTTTTGTAATGTTTTGGTATTGTACAAGGTGCACACATGATAAACTTACAGACATTATTATAGCAGATGTCTCTAATCAGTGAATTAAGAGAGTGTAGCTATATACTTATCTTATTTTTTATAGGTGAGTTATATCACAGATTCAATAATTAATATTTTCTACCTTGTTATCTTCCCACTGGTTGTCTATAGTACTAGAAGTTGACATAATATGTTCTCCAACCACGATTAGTGCATATCTTGCTTCACTATTTTTTCTTCCTGTTTTTTATAATTAAATAACTCATTTTATTTTATTTTTTACATTGCAAAATGTTTTCATAATATTTCAGTGTCGTACAAGGTCCATACATGATATTATACTTACAGGCATTATTATAGCAGATGTCTCTAATCAGTGAATGAAGACAGTGCAGCTATATACCGATCTTATTTCTCTACAGCAGATTCATATCACAGATCCAACAATTAACACCCTCTACCTTGTTATCTCCCCAGTGTCTGTCCATAGTACTAGAAGCCAACATACTATTGTCCAACCACTATTAGTGCAAATCTTGTTTCACATAGAATTACGCAGAAGCACAGCATATTTATCCTAACTATAATGTTTATACACACACATCATGATTCCTCTTTTTATTCCCCCTTTTTTTGTCTAGACCTGTCAAAAATGACCACTCCATTGTCATTAAACCAATTTAGGTGCCTGAACCCGGTGACACAGTCCAACACAGTGCAGCATTCCACAATAATAGTGAGTTATCTGAACTTGTTGACTGTAGCCATTTACAGCTCAACTTATTATTTTGGCCCCACATTATATACTTCATTTTTATACTTTTCTGCTGGATGGTTAAGACCTAGATAGATCAAGACCTATATACCAAAAGATGTAGCTTTTGTTTCTGATGAGGTCAATGAAGTCCCCTTAGGGTTTATCTTGTAATCCTGTACCTTACTCTGTAGATCCTTTGTCTGTGTCATCCATGCAGATGAGTCATGGCCAATGCTTGACCAGTTTGCTCTCTGTGAGAGCCTGAGAGAACGTTTTCTCTCCATGGGACTCTCCCCAGGCACTCTATACATCATCAGTTTCTTTTTCTCTGTGGCTCCAAAATCGCCTTCATCAGAAAATTTGGGGCTCAATTGAGTTTCATGATGTTACAGTACAGGTTCTCAAATGTCCTGAGTCTTCACTGACCTTGAAAGGCTAGGGCCAAAATGTTGGATGGCCTTGTGGCTCTTCTATTTCTCCAATTTTCATCTGTGAACTTAGGTTGTTAACTATCCAGAAGAAAAGCTGATTAGTACCCTGAAGTATATGCCATTAAGTTTGTCCTAACTACCTGATTCAATTGTCTTTAGTTGTTGTTCTACATTATCATTTGTATTTCTTCTTTGAGTTCTTATACAAGGCAGACTACATGATATTTGCACATGTGTGTCTCATTTATTTCAAGTGGCATCCACTTCAATATAAATGCTTCAAGTTTATCATTCTTTATAGCTGAGTAATACTCCATTATATAGAAATACCACATTTTTTTCAACCATTTCTCATGTGATGGACATCTTAGTTGTTTCCAAGATTTTGCTATCACAAATTATGCTGCTATAAACATAGGTACACATATATCACTATGATATAATGTTTTCAGTTCCTCTGGGAAACAGCCGGCTTGAATGGGATTTCCAGTCCTACGCTTTGAGGAGTCTCTACACTGACCTCCACAATGGTTTTACCAGTCTACATTCCCACCAGCAGTGGAGAAGTGTTCCCTTTTCCCCACAATCCTCTCCAACATTTGTTGTCGTTTGATTTCCTTATGATAGCCATTCTTTCTGGAGTGAGATGGTATCTCAGTGTTTTTATTTGCATTTCACAGATGACTAGCGATGTGGAGCATTTTTTCATATATTTATTTATTTGCTTCTTTAATGTTGTCCTCTGAGAAGTGTGTATTTATCTCAGATGCCCAATTCTGAATTGGGTCTTTAAATTTGAGGGCTCTGTTATATCTCAGTTCTTTATATATTCTAGACAGCAGATCTCTGTCTGATTGCTTGTTAGGATTTTTTAGAAATTGGTGGGTTGTTTCATCACTTTGTTGACAATTTCTTTTGATTAAGAAACTCCTCAAGAAGAATTGATCCCAATTGTTGATTCTTTCAAGTGTTTCCCATGCATATATGTTCATTCACGAACTATTTACCTACCCCTATGTCTTCAAGAGTTCCTCCTACTTTCTTTCCAGAAGATTGTTTCTGTTTTAATGTTTAGATCTTTAATCCATTTTGACTTTAGCTTACTGCATGGTGATAGAGCTGGGTCAAGTTTTAGTTTTCAGCATGTAGAAAGCCAGTTTTTCCAGAACCGTTTGTTAAAGACACTATCTTTCTTCCAGTAAGTTTGTTTGGCCCCTTTGTTGAAGATCAGATGGCTGAGTGTGTTCACAGAGGCCTCTGCATCTTGTACTCTATTCCATTGAACCTCAGGCCTATTTCATTGCCAATACCATGTTGATTTTATCACAGTGGCTTTGTAGTATAATTTTAAGACAGGAATTGTGATGCCTCCTGCCTTGTCTTTATTGGCCAAGATTGCCTTTGCTATTCTAGCTCGTTTGTGATTCCAAATAAATCTTAGGAGAAATTTTTCTATGTCTGGGAGGTTTATTGGTGGCAGTTTGATAAGGATTGCATTAAATCTGTACAGCAATTTTGGGAGTATGGCCATCTTCACAATGTTGGTTCTTCCTATCCAGGAGCATGAAATATCTTTCCATTTTCTGAAATACTCTATAATCTCTTTTCCTAGGGTGTTGTAATTTTTCCGTGAAAAGCTCTTTGACTTCCTTAGTTAAGTGAATTCCAAGGTATTTCCTTTTTGTGGCTCTATTGTAAAGCTAGTGATTATATTGTTTCCCTTTCAGTATGCTTGTTATCTGTGTAGAGGAATACTATTGACTTTTAAGTATTGAATTTGTACTCTGCTATGCAACTGAATTTTCATATCAGTAGTGTCTTGGTGGAATTTTTGGGGTCTTCCAAGTAAAGTATCATGTCATCTTCAAATAGTGATAATTTAACTTCTTCTTTACCTATTCTTATTCCTTTTATTTCTCTCTCTTTTCTAATGGCTTTTGCTAATGATTCCAAAACTATATTGAATAGGAGGGGTGATAGAGGACATCCTTGTCTTGTACCTGATTTAAAAGTAAAATATTTCAGTTTTTCCCCATTTAGGATTATATTAGGTTTTGAGTTGTCATTGTTGGCTTTTATCAAGTTAAGTTAGAGTCCATCTCTTCCAATTTTCTGTAGGACTTCAAACATGAATGAGTGTTGGACTTTGTCAAAACCTTTCTCTGCAACAATTGAGATGATCATGTGGTTTTTAGATTTCAGTCTATTAATATAGTATATTACATTTATAGATTTTCGAATATTGAACCATCCTTGCATCCCTGGGATGAATCCTACCTGTTCATTGTATATGATCTTCTTAATGATTTGCTGTATTCTATTTGCTAGGATCTTATTGAGTATTTTCCTGAGGGAGATTGGCCTGTAGTTCTCCTTTTTTGGTTGTGTCTTTCCCTGGTTTAGGAAGCAGTATACAGCTTCCCTACAGAAATGATTTTGGGAGGACTGCTTCCTTTTCAATTTCATTGAAAAGTTTGAAAAGTGTAGGGATTATACCTTTTATAACTTTCTTGTAGAATTTAGCTATGAATCCATCAGGACCTGGACTTTTCTTTGTCGGTAGGCTTTTTATTACATTTTGCATTTCATTGACTGTTATTGGATTATTGAAAGTTGGTATATCTTCTTGGTTCAGTTTTGATAATTTGTACCTTTCGAGGAATCTGTCCATTTCTTCTGTGTCTTCTATCCTGTGAGCATAATGATTTTCGCAGTAACTATTAATAATTGTCTGAATTTCTGCAGGGTCTGTGCTGATTTCACCCTTTTCATCCCTATTGCATGTATTTGAATTTTTTCTTTCCTCTTTTTGATGAGGTTGGCTAGATACTTATCAACTTCATTTAGTGTTTCAAAGAATCAACTTTTTGATTTGTGGATACTTTGTACTGTTTTCTTCTCCTCAATTGAATTAATTTCTGCTCTAATCTTTATGATTTCTTCCAGTCTCTGCACTCTGGGTTTTGCAAGCCAGAATTTTTAGCATTCTTCATTTAAATCTTTCACCAATTTCTTCTATTTTTTCAAAAATTATCTTTTCTGAAATTCAAATTTCTGATCTTTAAAGTGACATAATTGATTTAAGTTCCCTCCATCTCAACATTATATAAATAGTATCTTTATCTGTTCTCTTAAAAGAGTGAACTCCCAACGAGTAATAAGTGTTCATCT
Source organism: Ctenomys sociabilis (assembly GCA_004027165.1). NCBI lineage: Eukaryota > Metazoa > Chordata > Mammalia > Rodentia > Ctenomyidae > Ctenomys > Ctenomys sociabilis. The sequence goes on from PVKA01035870.1 coordinate 21,490, forward strand.
ATGCTGGTATCAAGTAGCCTGTGAAAGTCCAGTGCAGATATAAAAAAAAAAGTACAAATTAAAAACTCAATCACCCATAATACAGTATATATTCTAAGATTCCAGTTTTTGTGATGTTCTGGAAAAGGCAAAGCTGCACATGTAGCAAATGAACTGTTGGCCTGGCCCGCCTGCCCCCGCCCAGCCCCTGAGACCGGGCAGAGACAGCGCAGCCGACTCTGCCCAGCTCCTGAGACCGGCCAGAGACAGCGCGGCGGACTCCGCCGTCCTGCTCCATCCTGCCCGCCCCGGCGCAGCCCCTGAGACCGGCTAGATACAGCGCAGCCGACTCTGCCATCTTGCTCCATCCCGCCTATCACAGCCCAGCCCCTGGGACCAGCCAGAGACAGCACGGCCGACTCCGCCATCCTGCTCCATCCCGTCCGCGCCTGCCCAGCCCCAGAGACCACCCTGAGACAGTGGCTGACTCCAGCGGCCTCCTGGATCCCGCGCCTAGCTCTCCCAGCGAGAGCGAATTTACAGGACTCATCAGGCTTCCCAGATCAGTGAGAGGGTGGTGAGTCTGAGGGAGAGCCTTTGGCTTCTTCCCACACGGGCTACGCGGATCCCTGTCCCCAACCCCTCCAAGCCAGTGACTGGCCTGAAACCTCAGGTCCCACTCACCAACACCTCCCCGGAACCCCTGACCTAAAGCCCACTGATTGAGTGGGAATTTCCCCGATTCTCTGGGCATCAAAGGTCAGTGAGTGTAGAACCTCAGGCCCATCGTGCCTGAGATACATTTCCCAGGGATT
>PVKA01035871.1:0-22284 GCA_004027165.1 Ctenomys sociabilis
GTTACAAATTAAACATGGAATGCAGTAAATGTCAAATTTTGATTTGTAGTTATGTTATAGTGATTATATTACTATATTGATTAGTAATAGTGACTATATTGACTGAAATGTCAAAATGTAATGAGGTAGATATTCAACTTAAAAATTATAAATGTAACATTTTTAAAATTTGCAGAATTGAGATATTAAATATAATGTTTAATAAAATAGAACAAGATCACAAATATCAATAAATTAAAATTGTAAAGATTATTAATGAACATGCACTTATTTTCAAATTTAGAAAAACTAAAGACATTATATAAGGAATGACAAGACATTTCTACATTGGATGTAGAAATATTGTTAGAAATAAAAAATACTCATAGAGTTATATCATCCAACTTGCTCTACTCACTTGGACAGAGACAAAATATTTTTAAAAATCTTTAAAAACATATCAACTTTAATTGGAAGAAAAGAAGAAAGTCAAATTAGTTAATATTCTTCCCCAAAATAGAATATGAGGCTCAGAGAGTTCCTCACATGAGTTCTATTGATTACATAATTTTGTATTCTAGAAAACTTCACAGTTGTTAAAAATAATAAATGGAAGAGATGACAAATGTAGTCAGCAATAACTGAATAGATTTTCAAGATTCTGGCATCAGAACACTTAAGAAAATAATTTATTGAAGATAAAATGCTCACACTTAATTCCAGGGCTTCAAACTGCATGTCCATTATTATTTTTCAAATTTAGACAGAAAGTGCCTTGATTTATGTGTAAACAGAAGAGATTTCTCTGAAAATTATCATTCACTAACAGGAGGAAAATAATTTTGATAATCTTCAAAATTTACTAACATATAAGGAAATAGACATATTGATTTTACCTAGATATGAAAATAAATATTAAATAGACTTGTTAACCAATGAATTTCATGAACAGGGTATCACATTGTCACCATTAGCCTTGGGTAAAGTACTCTCTTCAGAATGGCCTTTTGTGATAATAAATACTTGGGAACAAAATTATACAGACTGTGCTTATTCACTTACATTTTCATTTTGTTTCATTTCCAATTTACTGATAGAAATGCAAAAATGATGCAGTTTGGCTCTATCCTATAAGTGAATGGGTGCCTTAAGACAACACTTTAGAAATATATAGATATATTTACTTAATATTAAGTACAGTAAACATTGAAAATTGCATATATCCCTTTCCTAAAATAGAAAAAAAAAAGAAAATTCCGTATAACCAAGTAAGGCATAGCTAACCAAAATTATAAGTACATAAACGTCAACAGCTCAAATCTACAACAAAAGACAATTAGAAATAACATCCACTGCAATTGAATCGTAACACTGGCTAGGGTAAACCATACTGAGACACAATTTGGAAATATTAAATATTCACCGCCTAACTCAACTGCCACTTAGAGTTGGATTTTGTTAGTCATCATAGAGACTGAGTGTGGGCCATGCCTGGAATACATTAATAACCTTCCCAGAATTGTTGAAATTATTTTTCTGTATAGTTGATTTGCACTCACCAAGATAAAAATAAAAAGTCAGAGTTCGAGAGATGTTCACACATAGTTCTGGAAGCAGGAATGATTTTTAGTCCCTCCTAATCACTCTTTCTGTGTGAACTAAATGAGAAATCTGCCCCTTGAGCTTTGTTTTTTGCTTGTGTATTGTGACAGTTCTGAACAACTTTCCTTCTGATTGTTGACAAATAATTTGTGCAAAAACTTGGATTGATTGTTGATCATCCGCTCTAATCTTTTACAAACACTTATTAAATCTGCATTCAGATTCTCTCTTGCTTCAGCAGTGCTTCCTCTCTGGATGAAAGTTTCAAGTTGATCTTAGTTTACTTATAGTTTTAAAATACATTATTACCACAGGCAGTGTTGTTCAATATTACTTGTTTACAAACCTTAGACAACCTCAAAAAAACCTTTGGAGACTTGAAGAATTTGCCACAGAGATATCTTTCTATTTAATAATTTAGGATAAAATAAGTTAAAAAAATAGTTTAGAGGGAATGTTTAAGAGACAAATATCTGTGTGATTTTATCAGAGCGGGTTTTTCTGATATGCTCTGGGGAAAGCAATGCTTTGGTTGAATGCAATTTTTGTCCCAGGTTAGCCATCTTCCTGCCCTGTAAACACACACAAAGGGATGGTCCATAATGCTCTAGAAGGGACTGTCAATATTTCTTGAGTTAAGCTCAGGAATTTTAATGCAGCATAAGTTTTCCTGTACACAACCACATTTGAAACCCTTCAACAGAGCCTACAAAAAGAGAAAGAGAAGGGAATGATGTTCAAGAAATAGAGGTTAGTTGAATAATTTAACAGCTACATATAGGTCTATGAAATATTTACAGGGACAGGAGGATACAATGGGAGCTGTACAGAGATTCTGACTTGACGCCAGTTTCTTTGCACTGTTGACCATTTCGCTACAGAGGTAGCTGATGTGTTGTGGTGAAATGATAGTTCCAAGAAAGCTAGGAATGCTCTAATAAATTTATCCCAGCTTACTAACATTCAGACCTTTCAAAATGGAAAGAGCTCAAATAACTTAATCTTGTTTTGGAATACTGAGCCTATGCTAAACATCACTTTGAAGAACATCCCATCGTTGGTACTCTTAAATAAATTTGTTATGGAAAACAATTGTACTAAGCCCGTTTCAAAATGAAAAGGAAGAAAGCAAGTACACAGTCTCTGTGGTTTGCTGATATGTTTTGAGGATTCAGTGCTTACCACTGAGCAGCACATCCACAGGATTGATCAGACTTTATAATCAGGAAGCTCCACAGAAGAAGTACAGATTCTACTGCTAATACCGAGGGAGAAGGTCACACTCTAGGGCCTTGGTGTATGTTCATTGCAAATCTTTGCCTCAGGTATGTATAACAAATCTTGAAACATTTAGGTAGATTCTACTTATTTGTCTTTCCTTTTTTGTACTTCTCTACAGTACAAAAATGCTACAGTTAGACAAGAGTTATTTTATCCACTTTAGATAGAGTAAATGAAATACCCTATTTAAAATGTCATGTCATTTTCCTAGTACAGAACTTCTAAAGGCATCCTTCATTTCATGTTGATTTCTTTCTTTCTTTCTTTCTTTCTTTCTTTCTTTCTTTCTTTCTTTCTTTCTTTCTTTCTTTCTTTCTTTCTTTCTTTTTTTCTTTCTTTCTTTCTTTCTTTTTCTTCCTTCCTTCCTTTCTTCCTTTCTTCCATTCTGTCTCACTTGCTTGCTCACTCACTCGCTCACTCTCTTTTTTGTACCAGGCAGGTGCTTACACTCCTGAGCTATATCCCTAGCCCCTGATTTTTTTTTTCTTTTCTGATAATTCATATTGAGTTCTCTTTCTCTAGAGAACAAAATGAAGTAAATTAGACTTCTTGCTCCAACAATAGATAAATATTTTGAATACGTTAATCACGGATGTTGAATTCCTACTGGATTACTTCATACTCTTTTATCAGTTGTGAAAATCACATCACGTTTAAGACTTAATAAGGCTAGTTCAAGAGACCCAACGGGTTTTCACTGACGATGCTTATCTCTGGCAAGTACACTCACGACGGTCATAAAGTAAATCTTTAATCAGCAAAGAACCCCCACTGTTCAGAGAGATCCTTAAAAATATTTTGCAGTTTTGTATTGCTTTTACATAAATAATTTAATAACAAATCTTCTTTGTAAGCTCCTATAAGAAATATTTGGATGGGGATGATGTATTCCAAGAAGTGATGCGCCACGCTCGCAGGGAGCCCAGAGACAGCAAAATAAGAGAAACAGGCCAGGGGTGGAAGCAAAAGACACCTTGGCACTGGTCCTCTGCTCTCTAGACCATCCTTCCTAGCGCCCCACATCGCCTCACACAGTCACAGGTGGAGTTGGGCAGAGAGAGGTGTCACTGTGAGCCGTGTGGCATGGCAGCGTGCACTTCTCTTGATCAATGCCTCGGCATTGAGTGCTTTTCTCACAGCAGTGCCTTTCTGCCATGCCTCCTTGCCTGACTGTGTACTGAAACCTCTACAAACTGTAAACTGAACCAGAAAATCTTTCCATGTTTAATATGTGGATGTCGAATATTTTGTCTTATCAAGAACACAGTAAAAGAGGCTGTCTTTCTTCCAGTGAGCTTGTGTAGCCCCTTTGTTGAAGATCAGATGGCTGAGTGTTTTTGTAGATGCCTCTGCGTCTTCTAATCTATTCCACTGATCCTCAGGTCTATTTTGTTGCCAATACCATGTTGATTTTATCACAGTGGCTTTGTAGTATAATTTCAAGTCAGGGATTGTGATGCCTCCTGCCTTGTCTTTATTGGCCAAGATTGCCTTTGCTATTCTAGGTCATTTGTGGTTCCAAATAAATTTTAGGATTGATTTCTCTATATCTGGGGGTATGTTGGTGGCAGTTTGGTAGGGATTGCATTAAATCTGTACAGCAATTTTGGGTGTATGGCCATCTTCACGATGTTGGTTCTTCCTATCCAGGATCATGGAATATCTTTCCATTTTCTGCAATCCTCTATAATCTCTTTTCTTAGGGTGTTGTAATTTTCCGTGAAAAGATCTTTGACTTCCTTGGTTAAGTGAATCCCAAGGTATTTCATTTTCCGTGGTGCTTCAAGATCTGCACTAATGGTGGTTGGACAGGGTATTATGTCGGCTTCTAGTACTATTGTCATCCACTAGGAAAATAATTATTTAATTTTTGATATAATTCAGGTATAAAAAATAAGATGAGTAACCAGCTACACTCTTAATTTACTGATAAGAGACATCTGCTAAAATATTATCTGTCAATATAATATCATGTATGCACCTTGTACGATACCAAAACATTATGAAAACAGTTTGCAATGTATTAATTTATTGAATCTGTCTTGTTAAGGTGTCTTGAAACTATCTGATTGGTATTTGTACTTCAATAAAATAAAAAATAAATTTAAAAATAAAGAACACAACAACTAAGATATCTCTTTTATAAAATGGTAACAAAATTTTCTTTTAACTCAGGTTCCTTGCAGGATAGTCAACAAACTTGTATACGTTTATGGTGTACTGCCTGATGTTTTATACGTGCATTCATTATAAAATGATTACAACTATCAAGTTAATTAGTATTTCCATCATTTTACACAGTTCACCTTTGTGTTGTATTTGTGTTGGGAAAATAAATTTGTTTTCTTTGTACTTTTCAATTACACAATATTGCCATCCATGATGTATAAAAGATACGCAAAACTTCTTTTGTTAACTGAAGCTTTGTAGCCTTTGACAACCAACTTTGGAGCATCTAAACCCTGCCATTCCATTTTCTGCTTTTGTGAGTTTTATTTTTTTTAAGATTTTACATAACAACAAGCTACAGGATACTCTTTTTTCCCGTGTGTCTGCCATATTTTTGTTAAAGGTTCACCAGAGGTTTTGCATATTTAAGGCTCAGTAATACTTACATATTTACCCTAGTGATCTTTCTCCTTCATCTGTTGCTGTACTTTGTCAATATCTTGACTACAGTGAGCAATTCCAGATTTTCAAGTTTACCAGTAATTTTGCCTTTCTGTCAAGATGGGCTAAATCAGACAATTACTATAACGTATTGACTGTCTGTAAATAGAGTGGCAAGAAAGTTATTATGGCTTTTCTAATCATGGTAAAATTAGTGCTAACAAAAGAACTGTTTTGTGGGTGCGCCCTGTTATAATCTGTAAGAGTTGCACTTGGGACAGAAGGCAGCCCATCCCTTTCTTTGTTTTCAGACTTGGGTGAAATAGTTCGCTTAGTCTTAGGCAGCTTTCACATACCTTATACTGCGCTGCCTGGTTCATAACATCTTGTTTCTATTTCTTTGTTTATTAGGATAAATGATCTGTTCAGCTAAAACTTCCTAGTTTAAGTGTTTCATGAATGTAATTATGTAGCTTAGGTTCTAGCTTTTTTTGTCTTCTTTGTCCTTTTTACTTCTGAACTGCATGCATTTTGAGAACATAAGTCTGGCTCCAATCAATGTCAAACACCACTGCATTTTCGGTGTAAGCTTGTGGTACACAGAACAAGTCTCTGAGTCCATATCATCTTTTCTCTTCACATTGACATTTCAAAGCTTGTTTTCTTAGTATTTGAAAACCCTATGAAAGGATATACATAGACGTCACTGCACTAGTACTGAACATTAGATATAGGTAATGAAATTAGAATGAATGACTGAAAACACTTCAGAACAGATTTATATCAAACAGAGTGGATGGTGATTTTTCCAAAAAATGCTACAAAAATTATTCTTAATTTGGAGTTTACCTTGAGTGTATATATGTAAAAAATGTACATGTTTTCAACCTTAAAAATGTTCATACCCTGAAAATTTATAGTTAAAAATTATACTTAGAATTCTATAATCTAAAAAGGGAATGCTGCATGTATGTTGAAAGCCACAGTGGATGTAGCTAATGGGAAAAGCCAATACATTATAGATGATTTCTAATCATTTTAACACAGCAAGAAGTCTATGTGTGTATGTGTGTGTGAACATGTGCATGAGAGTGTTTCTATGTCACTTGTCAAATATGTCAGTGGTTTTGATTTTGCAATTTGCCATTTTGAAAATGACAAAAATACAGTTGATAGAAATAAAAATCTGGCTGTTTGGCTTTGGTTAACATGAAGCAGAATTGTAAATTATCAGCATGCATTTGAACATCTATTGAGTTACCCACTGCTGAGAATATCAAAGACCATGACATGAAATAACAAATACTAGCAATCAGTCTGTCTTATGAGGAAGATGAAATACCCCAGGCAGGTTTCCTTCATCAGAGTATGTTCTTTTATATTGTCTTCAGCTTTCCTGTTTTATTAATTGTAATTATTGCTTTTGGTAGAAATTTCACATTTTATTAAAAGTACATATGAATAAAGTAGTATTCTACTATTTAAGTGCCATTTGATCTCAACTCTATTCTCAGCCCTATCTAATATTGTATTTTAATACTCTGTTCCAGAAAAAAATACTTTCTATATATAAAAGAGCAGAAATGTGTATTTTCCATAATCTGAATTCATGAGACTTAAGAAAAAATGTGGAGATATCCAGGACTGCCCAGAACAGAATTTACTAGAAAATTTACTGGCTGAATTATGGCCAGTGGTGACAGTAAGATCAAGTAGATCCCTGTGCATTGTGTTAACAATAGGAGTCCATTATAGGGCAGGACAGAAGGGATTTTTAACCTAGCTGAAATGTCCTTATGTGATCTTAGCCTTGGAAGAAGTTGTGAAGAAGTTCCGAGAATTTCTGTTTATCAAAAGTATGGTGTTGCTCTCTTCTTTTGCACACTATTTTTGTTTGAACTATGCTTATTTTCTTCTGACTACAAAGTTCTCCCTGACACCAAACCTATATCTCTCTACTTTTACTTCTCAATTTAATTTATGTCTGTCTAGTTTCTTTCTGTTTCATTTTAGAAGTTATACATTGCTAACTACTGAAGAATGTTAACACTGAGCTACCCCCCAAGAAAGTTTAAATCTTTTCTAAGCAAGATATTTAAAAAATTCTTTTCAATTTTCTTTATTATACATCAGAAATATGCAAAATTTGATATGAAAATCACAAGAGTTCAGAAAACTTTTGCTTTTTATAAAAAGTCTAATGTTTTGGATTTCATTGATCAATGACTCTTCTTTAAACCTTCAAATTAAAAAATGTATTGGAATATTTTATACTAATAATTTTAATGATATTTCTTTTTAAAACATATTCTTTATCAGAAGTCTATTGCATGAAAAAAGATAAAAGTTAAGGCACAAAAGGAGGCAAAGTGTGAGAGAATAGTGGGAGAGGGATTATGCATGTATATAAATTTGACACGTGTAAACATCACATTGTCTCTTTGGTGTGAGAAACACAGAATAAATAAGAACCTAAATACATAATGCACACCATGACCTAGGGATTACTTTATCAAAGGTAGGTGGAATGCTTGTGATGGAAGGGAAAAATAAGATAAAGATAAAAAGGAAAACAAAACTTTGTGAGCAAAGAGAACAGGAGTTGAAGGGAAAGGGGGAATGAGAAAAAAGAGGCTATATCATATACAGATGTAGAATCCCTACAATTAATGAGAATATACGTATCTAAATTGTACCCATAAACTTAGTTATAAAAATGCACACATGAAAATGCCACGCATTTTATAAAATTAATAGGCACTAATATTATGTTGAAAATACCCAAACCTTTAAAAAATGGTATAATTTCCACTTGTAGATTCAGATCTTTTATGTAAGGAAGAAAATGTTCCTGTTGTCATTTAATTTTGGTATAATAACTATGTTTTCTCTGTTCTCAGGTATATCAATTGCACATGACTAGAATATTCTTTCTGTCTCTCCCATACGTGACTTTTATTCCAAATCTTTTGTCATTCATTTAATTTTCTTACGTTTTCTCCAACAATTCTAAATAGCTTGTTTCAAGTTGTTATACTTTAGAAAAACTTAATTCAAAGATAGTAAAAATCAAAACCAATACAAAATGGTATTGCATATTGCTATCATCAAAGTAGTTGTTCAATACCAGATATATGCATGTAAGTTTAATCAAACAAAATGTGCACTAAACTTTTCTTTCAATTAACTAACAGAAATTAGTAGTATAATTATCTTAGTTATCATATATAATGTACACATAATACACACACCCACACCCCCCATATATATATATATATATATATATATATATATATATATATATATATATATATATATATTCTAAAACTTTGATCCTTCCTTCTTTGATCCTTTCTCCCAACCTGGTTATTCTTTCCTTTTGAGCAGTTTCTTTCCCTTTCAACAATATCTATTTTACCTTTTATAGCTTACTTACTCCTTCTGTATTTTGATACTAGGGAGATAATATGATATTCACACATGTAATTCTGATATATTTCACTTATGATTATGAACTCTAGTCACATCAATTTACCTATAAAAAGCCTCAAGTTTTTCTTTCTTTATAGCACAGTAATAATACTCCATTGTATAAAAATACATCTTTTTAATTCATTCCTTGATGAACATTTGTCTTGTTTCCAGGATTTAGTTATGACAAAATGTACTAATATAAACATGGGTGCATATATATCGCTGTGGTATGATGTTTTTAATTTTTTGGAGAAATACCTAGGAGGAGAATAGCTGGGTTGAATGGGATCTCTAATCCTAGCTTTTTGAAGATTCTTCCCATGGATTTCCATAATGGTTGTACCAGTCTACACTCCTATCAACACTGAAGAAGGGTTCCTTTATTCCTACAACAATTCCAGCATTTGTGATTACTTTCTTTCTTGAGAATTGCCATTCTTTCTAAGTGAGATGGAATCTCATTGTTGTTTTTATTTCCTTTCTTTGATCATCAAAGTTGTTGAACATTTTTATCATAGATTTATCTGTCATTTGTATTTCTTCTGAAAAGTGTATATTCTTCTTTGATGCCATTTATTCACTGGGTCTTTGAAATTTAGGGATCTGATTTTTTAATTCTCTCTATATTCTAAATAGAAGTTCTTTGTCTGAGAGACAGTTGCTAAATTATTTTCCTAGCTTTTGGGTTTTCTTTCCACTCTGTTGGTCATTTCTCTTGATGTACAAAAACTTTTATTAAGATGAGATCCCATTTTCTGATTGTTTGAAATATTTCCTGTGATGTTTGGTTTTTTATTCAAGAATTCTCTGCCTACCCCTGAGTCTTTCAGATTTCTACCTCCTGTCTCTTTCAGTAGAATTAGCGTTTTTTATTAATAATTAGATCTTTGATTTTTAAAATTTATTTTCGTTTGTGGTTATAGATACAGGTCTAGTTTTAGTCTTTGGCATGTGACCTTATTCTGTTTCCATGTTTCTAATATTGAGTTAATTTTTTTTAATTTAAAAAAAATCTGAGTTTGACTGCTCAACTTTCTTCTCTCCTTATGGTTTTACCTTTTTGTTGATATTTGCCCCCCATTTCTGTATGTTTCAAGAATTTTCACTAAATTTCCCTTATTTAAGTATGAAATACTCATCCATTTTCCTATAAAAGCCTTGTTTATCTTGAAAATAATAGCATATGTAATAATATTTTTCTTCACTTGCTTGTGTTTATTACCTTAGAATACTTTGAAAAGTTAGTATTATATTTACAGGAGGCCATGCTATTTGTGTCTAATAGTCTGAATGACAGTAGGAGGAAAAGGCTGTAAAATTTCTTTTTCAATAAAATTGTTGAAAACAATTTTTATAAGCTAGTTATTCTTGTGTTTCAAGAATACCTTCCATAGTGATTTAACACTTATTTTTGAAACTTCTAATGATTGATCCTGAGGCACATCAGCTATGTCCACGTTTGTGTATGCCTTTCCATGGACCACGTGCATATGGAGATTGCATGAATATGTGCTCCAGCAACTTGAACATTTGTACTACTTCATGTATGTAGCAAGGAACCAGCCATATTTTGATAACCTCCACTCATAAGCTGGTAATTATGTTTCATGCAATGAGCCATTTAGGTAAATATGCAAGGTCCCTCACCAAATGGTATATTTGTCATTGTAGAGGTCTAGAGTGACATTTTGTCTTTAATTATGCTTAATAATTACTGTGTGCTACATTCAATGATTATATTATTTTTGAACTTATAGACATTCTGTAATTTTTCCCAAATTTCAATTTGTTTTGTTTTATTTTCCTAAATCTTATCCATAAGAATAAAGTAAATGTAACTTTAACTGTAGTTTATTTGAAGGAAAGTCTTTAAGTGTTTTATAAATGTTAGTTGGCATCCTAAAAAGAACAGGTATAGCAATTTTTTTAGATTAAGAAATATATTGGTCAAGGATGGACATAATGATATGGTCACCGATTAATGAATGGAGCTCAGATACACAAAGGAAATAAGTGGTATATTCCAGGATTAGAAGTCAGTGGATGAGCAGGAGAAGCGTAATATAGTTTTAAAATTTGTTCCCAAACAAAAAGGATATGGTTTTAATATTCAGAATGGTTGTTTTGATACATAATCTAGAATCAGCTTGATGTTCAATTAAAGTTGCCATAAGTAAATTTGTACATAATACTTTGCAAGTTAATAGCATTTATATCTCATAACTCTCCATCCTATGTCAGAAAAGTTCCTCTCTACTGAATGTAAATATGTATTTTATCTCTTCAAATGAAAGGTACATGTCTTATTGATGTGTCGCTTACAGATTAAAACAAGTACAATCAAGTTTTAGATTATGTATTTTATTAAGCAGTATAAAAACTGACTAACAGTGAGGACATTCTAAGGGCAGCTTTGTACATTTGTAAAGAATTTTCTAAAGGATTATCAGAGTAAATTTCTGGAGTAGGGTCAGGCAACAGTGAATTTCCGAGAATTTGTATAGAGTTGACCAACAGAAAGGAAACATTTCTTAAAATCATGGAATAATATGAATACCATTTGCTGCAATATTATATTCAGTTTATCACTAAAGAAAGACATATCTATTGACATTAAGTAATTTCTTCAAAATTCTCCAGATTGAGAGATTGAGATTATGAATCATATCAAACTTTGGGGTCACAGCATCAACGTAAGTGAATGTGATGTGATTCATTTCCTGAATCAATTTAAAAATGATGTTATGAAGTGAAAACATAGAAAACCTAATGGTATGTACTCTCCAATATTAGCATGTTCTGCAGTTTATTCAAGGTATTGCTTAAAAATAAAAAATTTAAAAAATATACAATGTTTGTTGAAAAAACAAAAAAAAGCAAAAATAAAATGTTGCATTGGACAGGTTGCCAAAGACTTCAGTTTTTTTCTATAGATTTTTGAGACCTTTACTCCATTGCACAAGTTTTCCTTTCACAGACTCAAAACCTTTAGTTATTGTCAATTTGCTACAAAAGATTCAATCATCAGCAGTTACAATGTGAAGTCTTTCACTGGTCTCTGGAGAAACTACCTTGCAAACTGATCGGTTCTGATTCTGGTCAGCAGGAACAAATCACTCCGAAGTATTTTTTAAACTCATCTCCCATTTTAAAATACTGTTTCACTTTTAAGTTTTAACCTAAAAATAAAGATTTGTCTTTGTTATTATCTTAGTGCAACTTAAACTTCTTTTAGTAGTAGTGGTTGTCCTTTAACAAAACATGCATCTTTTCACCATATAAGTTTTAAAGTGTGGACATATTTCTCTATATTCTTTTACTTTTTCCTTCCAAATGAGTTCATCCCCATGTTTCAGTTTCATTGCAGTGTTAAGTACGAAATAAATTTTAGACTTTGCAAATAATTTAGGAGTGATAGGTAGAAATGATATATATTACTATGTGAAGATTTGGTGTAGGGCCAGCGTTATGCAATTAAGGGCAAGCAGGTATAATTATACCTTGCACCGTGGCTTTTTTTTTCTCTTTAATCCTTTGGAAGTCATTTAGTAATCTCTTAAAACTTGTGTTGCATGAGGTACAATTTAAGTCATGTATGTTGGTCAAAAAATTCTAACAATTAAGCTTTTACTTCTTTCTGATTTATAATATACATGCACGCACAGTGCATAATGTATTAGATATGAGGCAAGATTTTATGCTAACTGTATTGTTTATTTCATACATCTTCACTTGAAGATGTAATTTTTAATGCATAGACATTTTCACTCTATTCTTTTTATGAGATATAGTTATTATTTCTGTGAGGTATGACAGAGTATACTTATTACATGAGATTGTTTAGCAATATTTTATAAAACAGACTGCAACAAATTCAAAAATCATTTAATTTACTCTTTTACAAGTACAATTCAGTGATCTTTGATGTGTTCTAGGTTGTACAACCACATAAAACAGTATTCTTGCAACACCTTAAATGAGCAATATGGCAAAATCTTTTCTAGAGATTCTAGAATGAAGCATTTCCTGTTAGCTTCAGAAATAAAAGCCAATACTTGTGCTTTTTAAGACAGAATTCATGTAACATGTTAGAGCAGAATAGCTATTGAAAAATAACAGAAAACATAGGGCATCATGTATAGTGTGCACTCACCCCCACGGAATTAATTAGAAAAATTAGTATCATGAAGCTAAAGATCATTTCTTCTTATTGGGTCACAGTCTGACCCACATGGTTATAGTATGCATTGCATAATTTTCTAACAAAAATATATACGTTATGGGGTGTCCCAGTAGTTGTACTAGAACAATACAGGAAGTAAGTTTTGTGTTCACTCACAGTGAACACAATGAATGGCATGGTGTGTACACCTGTACCAAAATGCAAGTGTGGGAGTTTTACCCAGGTTATGTACCATGCTTTGTATCTGTGTGTTTATAATTTTCTTACCAAATTTTTTTTTATTGCTTTTATAGAATTAGCCCAATCCAGTACAGTGCGAAATGGAAATTCACATTTACAACTTTGGCTGTCAAGGAGGCTCAAGGTGAGAGAGCAGGACAATATCAGCCAACAAAGCTAGCAACTGATGACAGAGAAGTGCGTAATGAAGAACCTTGATTCAGATCAGAAGAAAGCAGAAATGTAAGTAAATATTTTACTGATCAAAATGTTACAACATTGTCATGTATACCTGAAGAGAGCAATGTTAGTACTAGGTCAGAAAATGTCATTAACTTCTTGCTGGGGTGAGATGTTTTGGATCAGAATCCCACACTGATCATTCAGTCCTGATCACTTCCCAAAATCTCTATGAACACCATCTTAGGAGTAAGTGTAACTGTCTTAATCCTTCAAATGCATTGAATCAATGTGGGGAATTGTTTATAAGTGATGGTATGATGTAGATTTTTTGAAACACCCTAGTTATGAAATATATGAAAACTGCTCCATATGCTTCAATATCAGTACTCAAAAATATGTTTATCAGTTCACTTCATTATCTGAACTAAAAGCCTTCACAGCAGGATGTTATCATTCTAATTATCAAAACTTAAAGGACTTATGGAAAATTGTCAAAAGAGGCATTGGGATTTTAGAACAATAATGACCCTCAAAGACTTGATTTCCTCCAAAATTGTCTATGTGTTGACAACAAAAGACCTCCCAAGAAAGGAAAAAAAAATCCTAACAAGTTCATTGGGATTTGACCATTTCGTGAAAACTTTGAACTGTGAAGCAATTAATATCCTATCTAAATGAATTCTAATTGATGAACAACTTGCATCATTTCATGGTTATTGAAGCTTTCAGCAGTGCATGCCAATTAAGCCTTCAAATGTGACGTACAAATGTATGTCCCAGCAGATACAAAGGTATGTTTCACCTTGAATTTGGAAATTCAGCCACCAGATATCTTCCCAAATAACTCCTCAAAAGAATTCTGATAAACTGACAGAAAAAAACAGCATAAGAACCTCCTAAGAAAACAGGAAGACCAACAGGATGATAAGTATGTCCTACCAAACAAGACAAAAAAATGTCTGCTCTCAGTGTAAGCCATGCTTATCTATGTAACATTACGTTATGTCTGAAAACTGGTGAGGGGCTGCTGGTTAGCTCAGTGTTTAGGCGCCTGCCCATGAGAATGCAGTAATGTGTAAGATACCCTCATTTAGACCCCACCTCTATCTGTCTTACCAGACCTGCCCTTGTGGAAGGTTAAGCCAGCCCAACAGAAAAACAAAAACAAAACCAAAAACAAATTCTTCTCAACAACAACGAAAGGGAAAACTGGCTTAGGTATGGTCATTGAAATGAAGATTGTTTTTCTGGTAGAGTTTTATGTGTATTTTCATTATAGCTCACATAAGAATTTAGCCCAGATGTTAGTTCTTTTTATGTAATAAGCAAACAGTTAATGTAGAATTGTTTATTAATAGTTAAATAAGTGAAAGTTGACAGTTAAATAATTTATAAATAGAACTATTTATACTGCTTATTCTAAATATCTAAATATTCTATTTGATATTTTATTTTTTTGACATTTCCTTTTTTCTGCTAAGTGTACATTATGGAAAATGATAGGAAGCTCCTGACAAAGGAGGAAAACCAAAGAGGTTACAGATTCACCTGCCAAACAGGAAAGCAAAAATAGTGCAGGGGCTATCAGGGAGAGCAAGACTTGCGTGAGGAACATGCTGTTGTCACATGTGAAGCCTGCCTTACGTGTCATAGCTCAACCAAGATCAATTCTGTGGTCATTCTGTTAGTGTTTTCATAATGGTTGACTAGGAATTTATTTCAGTTGTTATTTATTTATGTATGATTTCATAAACTAGTAAACAGTTGATGTTAAAATGGTTTTTCTAAACACTTTAGATATTAAAGAATTTATATTGTATTTTATTTTAATGATATTTTTCCTGTTAAACAAACATAGTTTAATATATTAAAAATTATAATTTATCACTAGAAATGCTTCTAAAAATTAAAGGTGGCTATCATGTACCTACCATAAGACTTTCAAAGAACATGCCATGATTCCCTCAGATAAAGTAACTAAATATTTTTAGACTGTAAAATTCAGAGAGAAAAATTATATGATGGGATTCTGTCACTGAATAAAACAAAATAAAAATAGCTATTATTTGGATTTCAAAGAAATTAGATTTTATGATTGGATAATATAGAAGACTTGTAGTTTGCTTGGATTATGATGTATCTGCTGATTCTACAAGATGAATCCCGGTCATTGGAAGTTATAACTGGTGGAGAAGTGAGAGTGTATGACAAAAGGAAGAGGGTGAGAAAAGATTGCCCACATTATGTTTGCATTCCTGATTCTGTTTATCCCTAAAACTCAGCCATATCTATCATTTGATTTCTTTTTATATTACATTATTATTGTGTATATCTCTTTTTTGTCAAAAATTGTAAAAATACACAATATTATTATTTGAAGATAGAAGTTTTCTGTGTCATCAGCATCCTGGAAGTATTATGAAATATTTCTCATATAAATCCTTTTGGAACTTTTTTTATTGTACCTTTCAGACTTTATTTACTCTTTCAGGCTGTATCACTAGTGAGACAATGCAATGTTTGCATGTGGGTCTGATTTATTTCACTTACCAATTTAGTCTCTAGTTGCATACTTTGATCTATAAAATTTGCATTATTTATATGTTTATAACTGAATAATACTCCATTATGTAACAGTATCAAATTTTTTATCCATTCCTCAGTTGATGGGTGTTTGCATTGTTTCAAGATTTGAGCTATGACAAGTTATGCTGCTATAAATATGGATGTACAGACATCACTGTGTTATGATGTTTTCGGTTTTGGAAAAATACCCAGTGGGGAAATACCTCCTGGTATTGAATGGGACCTTTAATGCTAGTGTTTTGAAGACCCTTCACACTGATTTCTGTAGGGGTTGCATCAGTTCACTCTTCTACCAGCAGTGAAAAAGGGTTCCTTTTCTCCCACAACCTCTCAAACATTTTTTATTGGTGGATTTCTTGATGATAGCCATTCTTTCTAATACAAGATGGAATCTTAGTGTTGTTTTAACTTGCATTTTTGAACAACCAATGTATGTCCAATCTATTCTTTCTTTCTCATGTGTCTATATACAGGCATTCAATGCACACACAGAATTTTGATTACAGCTTCAAATTGAGTTTTCATTGTTTCAGCCAAGTGACTCTGAGATGATACATTAATTATTTTTATTGACACTAATTATAGCTTTAAGCTTTTGAAATCTTATATGTATAATAAGAAAATGAGATGGTACTCTATTTAAATCTGAAAAATGACGAAACACAATAAAAGATATTGTATTCAGAAAAGCCATTCTAGGGCCAGGGATATAGCTCAGTGGACTAAGCACCTGCATAGGGAATCACAGGAACCTGGATTTTATCTCTAGCACCACATACTATTCTAGCTCAACCTCTGGGCATGCTGAGCTGACCACTGAGACCAGGAGTGATGGTGCAACCTTATAATCCCAATGCTGAGGAGGCTGAAAACAGGAGATAGTGTGAGCCTGTACCAAATATATATAAAACATAAGCATGTAAATAAATAAATAAATAAATAAGCCATTTTGAGGTTTGTAGTAGTAAGGAGTGTCACTATAGAAGAAATTTTCAACCTTAAAAGACTGGCACTGGTAATAAAGTACATCAGCTGCCAAAAGGAAGGTAAATGTAGTTCACTCCAATTATCACATTATTTGCAGGCAGACAGCACTGCCTAAAATGAAATGAAATCAAGTGCCTATGATATTTTCAATGATCAAAGATTAGGCCTTTATTGTCATATCCCTAAACACTGCAGTCTGTATAAAAGGAATGGGAAAAGCATGGGATCAGTATCTACGACTGTCAAATGCCTTGTGGTATATTTATCCTGCCATGGTGTGTATATGCCACATGTGGTTAATAAATTCCATTCTACTGCATAATAATATCACCCATCATATGCAACAATATTGCTATATTTAGTTGTTAATATATTTTAATCCATCAAAGTTGAATATTCATTAAAATATGTCGACAAGATAAATACAAATAAATGGGAAGGCGATTTGAAAAAGTGCTATAAGTGGGTGACACTAGGAACATAGTAAAAATTTATTAAATTAAGCCTAGATCCAATCATGATCTTTACTAATTGTTTCAACTTTATTTCTCAAGGAATTTCTATTTTCTGGGGTGTGCAATCATATTTTTTACGTTCCCATTTCCTTCTCAGAATCAGTATCAACATCTATGTTACATGATGCCTCTAGGAAGAATTAATCATTGTAGGCAATTACTATGCAGAAAGCATTCAGGTTTATGTGTCTCTATTTGATAGTTTAGCTTTGGTAGTGGATGATTTCTATCTGAGTTTTTCTAAAGTGAATAATTTCATGTTAACTTTCTTAAATTGAATTCTGACAAAGATAATATGTATTGTGGAGGAATCTCAATGTTTATTAAGTTCTTTGTCCTCTTTTTCATGGCCTCTTAATGGTCAAATCCTTTTTATTATTTTTTATTTTTTAAAGAGACCACAAGACAATACTCAAATGAAAAAGATGATACAGAATATCACTAAACAAAATAACATGACTTTTCCAGTATTTGTTTTATTGTATAGTGTTATCTTCAGATGAGTTACTCATATTACCAGATAAATGCTTGCAAATTTGGAATATGAAAGAAAAAAAAAGCATTATAAGAAATTATGAAGAGAAAAAAAAGAAAAAGAGCTGAAAAAAGACGATAAAACAAATTGAGCATTAATTTCTCGTTTCCATAGACCAGCAGAAATATGCAGTACAATTGTCCAACTCCTCCTGTTACATACATATCTATTTTCCCCACTCCCTGTCCTGCCCTTCTTATATCAGAAATTCTTTCAATTTCAACAGGCTCATTCTCTTTCCCAGTATCTATTGTACCCTTCAGATTTTATTTTCTCTTTTAGCTTCTTATACCGAGATGATACGATGCTTTCACATGCAGGTATGATTTATTTCATTTAAGAACATGGTCTGTATCTGCATCCATTTACCTATAATAGCTTCAAATTATCATTTATTTATAGCTGAATAATATTCAATCATTGGGTCAGAGAGATGGCTCAGCTTCCCTGGCAAAGACAAGGGACTGAGTTCAATCCTCAGTTCAGGCAAAAAAAAAGAAAAAAGAAAAAAACTTCCACTGTGTAAAAATAGCAGATAGGCAACAAAGTGAAGACAGGAGGCATTTCCTGATCTGAAATTACACTATAAAGCTACCGTGATAAAATCAGCATGCTACTGGCATAAAGACAGACCTGAGGATCAGTGGAATATGTTAGAAGATGCAGACACAACTACAGACACATTCACGCAACTTATCTTTTACTAATGGGTCAAACATTTTCACTGGAAGAAACATTGCCTCTTTAATAAAAGGTGCTGGAAAAACTGACTTTCCACATGCCAAAGGGTAAAATTAAACCTTTGTCTACCACTGTACACTAAACTGTAGTCAAAATGGAACAAAGATTTAAACATTAAAACAGAAAAAAATAAGTATTCTGAAGGAAAGTGAAGGTAGAAATCTTTATATGAAAAAATGTTCCACATAATTGGTCATTCTAGAAACAGAAATTCAAACAACATTGAGGTACATCTTATCTAAGGGACAAAGGCTAACATCAGTAGTTAGCCAATAACAAATGCTGGAGAGATTGTGAGGAAAAAGGTACATTTCCCCATTGTTGGTGGGAGTGCAGACTGGTACAAGCACTACTAAAATCAGTGTCGTGGTTCCTCAAAAAGCTAGGACTGGAGTTTCTACTTAACTATTCTTCTCCTGGGAATTTTTCCAGAAGTGCAAACATCATACAACAGTGATTTATGCACACCCGTGTTTATAGCAGTATAATTTGTCATAGCTGAATCTTAAAGATAACTGTATCCCATCAACTGAGGAGTGGATCTTAATCATCAAATTGTGTATTGATTTTTTCATATTGTAAATTGTTTGTTGTAAGGTAATTTATAAACATCTTTTTGTCTTTAGTAATTCAAATAATGGACCACATTTCTTCTCACAAAGGCAGTAGTAAGCTTTAAACAAAATCAGCTTGCTGAATTTTCCTTCTTTACTTCTTGTCTGAGGCTGGGACTTGATTTTCATTAATCCAGAGCTGCTGTACCACAGATGATTTCAATCACCTCTTTGATAATGACGGCTTAGCAAGTGCCATTGAATGTCAAAGTCAATTTATCAATCATCTCAGAAGCGCTCTTGCTGGGTTGTCCATCAACATCGTCCTAGCGCTTTGCCTGATGGTGGTGGATGATACTGGCTGGATTGTACTCGTGGTGATTCTGCAGCATATCAGCACCAGTATCATCATAGATGCTCATGCTCTCAGCATTTGCAATGGTATAAAGGGAAAAGACAGGTTTTCTTCTGTTTTATAGGACACAACAGACCTGAACAGACTAAAAATGACAGAGCTCACATCAAACTCATATCCAGAATTGAGTAATTCAAGAGCAATGATGGATGCATCTCCAAAAGTAGGGGGCTTCCTTCCCACATCCATGAAGGTCACCAGAAACTGGTCAAAATGAATCCTGGAAAGTATACCCCTAATTTTATCACCAATTCCAACAATCATAACCCGTTCTCCAGCTGCCATGGGTGTGGCCACCTCATTCTTTTTATGTTTAGCGACTGAGAAATGAATGGACATGCCAGAGACAGCGTGGCCGACTCCGCCATCCTCCTCCATCCCGCCCGTGCCCGCCCAGCCCCTGAGACCAGCCAGAGACAGTGGCTGACTCCAGCAGCCTCCTGGATCCCGCGCCAAGCTCTCCCAGCGAGAGCGAATTTACAGGACTCACCAGGCTTCCGGATCAGTGAGAGTGTGGTGAGTCTGAGGGAGAGCCTTTGGCTTCTTCCCATGCGTGCAACGCAGATCCCTGTCCCCAACCCCTCCAAGCCAGTGACTGAACTGAAACCTCAGGACCCACTCACCAAAACCTCCCCGGATGCCCTGACCTAAAGCCCACTGATTGAGTGGGAATTTCCCCGATTCTCTGGGCATCAAAGGTCAGTGAGTGTAGAACTCCAGGCCCGTCGTACCTGAGATACATTTCCCAGGGACTAAGCTGACGCCACCGCCCTTGGCCTGGTGACAGCCCCAGGCACACTGTGCCAGAGAAACATTTCCAGGTGATTACCGGTCCCAACCCACAGGCCCAGACCCAGTGCAGGTCGGCCTGGAGTGAGAACTCCAAGCCTGCCACACCAGAGGGACATTTCTCAGCAATCCACGGTCCCACGCTATGGACAAAAACCCAGCACAGCCTGGCCTGTGAGTGTGGGCTCCAGGCCCACTGCACCAGAGGGACCTTTCCCAGCCTTCTCAGGTTACGGCCTGTAGACCCAGACCCAGCACAAGCTGGCCGGCTCAGCACAGCCTACTAAGTGAATAAGATCATCCACTATCCTTTTGTGAGCCCAGAAGACCCACCAAAGCCCAGGCCCGCCCACCTGGGGAACGACCTGCCTGACACAGGAAGGCTGACCCCGGGAACCAACATAGCGGAACCAAAGGAGCTGCAGCAAAAAAGGAACTGAACACAACAGCTAGATCCAGGATAGGCATACCTGGAAAATCTCAAACTTAATAGACTGGCACCTGAATCTCATAACAAGCTAAGGTTATGGCTGCACCAAAGCTCTACAACAAAGGTCAAAGATCAGTGCTATACAAAATGACAAAGAGAAGGGGAAAAATGCAATCCCAGACCTCGAGTCCATCAGGAAGGGCAGAGGACACTAGATCAGCTGCAACGAATGAACTAACAGATATAGCAGCAAAGGGACAACAGCAGAAAGTTATAGAGGAAATAAAATGAGAAGTAATTCCCCAGATTAAAAAAGAAATATTTGAATACATAGAATCTGAAATAAAGAATGAATTCCAGAAACAATGGATGCAAAAACTATGCTCACTCAGAGCAAGTGCATAGAGCACTATTCCAACTGATATATATGAATTAACAGCATCTGAAGCAAAGAAATAACAGCAGAAAGATCATGAGGAACTCAAAGTAGAAATAAGTTCTGAAATCAAAAAAGAACTTTTTGAAGTCATAGGATCTGAAATACTGAAACAAGTCCAGAAATATACAGAGGAAATCCAACTTGGAAGAAACAGAGCAAAAAAGAGTTAAAAACTACCTCTAAAGAAGACATGGATAAAAAAATTGAGGAGATCAGAAATATGATGGATTCCTTGAATGAGCAATACAGAAAAGAAATAGAACACATGAAACACAGTCAAACAGATATAGAAGAAATAAAAATAGCAATCACGAGTCTACAAAACCGTCTGAGTGAAAGCAAAGACAGAGTTTCAGATCTTGAAGGTGCCAGAGCAGCTAGTGAAAAGGTGAGAAAGGATCTCTTAAAAACAAAAAGAATGCAAGAAAAAATAATCCATCACCTGCACGATGATGCCAGAATGAACAATGTGAGAATAATTGGTATCAACGAGAATGAAGGAGTCAATACAAATGTCATAAAAAGAATTTGGGGAGAAATAATTGCAGAAAACCTCCCAAATATGAGGAAACAATCCAACATTCAGGTCACCGAAGCATAAAGAACACCAAATAACTTCAACCCAAGTAGAAACACACCAAGACATATAATAGTTAAGATCGCAGAAATCCAACACAAAAATAATATACTGAAAGCTGCTAGAGAGAAGAAGGAGCTCACATTCAAAGGAAAACCCATCAGAATTACAGCCGACTTCTCTAC
>PVKA01035872.1:0-22282 GCA_004027165.1 Ctenomys sociabilis
CAGGCACGACGGGCCTGAGGTTCTACACTCACTGACCTTTGATGCCCAGAGAATCGGGGAAATTCCCACTCAATCAGTGGGCTTTAGGTCAGGGGATCCGGGGAGGTGTTGGTGAGTGGGTCCTGAGGTTTCAGGCCAGTCACTGGCTTGGAGGGGTTGGGGACAGGGATCCGCGTAGCACGCGTGGGAAGAAGCCAAAGGCTCTCTCTCAGATTCACCACACTCTCACTGATCTGGGAAGCCTGGTGAGTCCTGTAAATTCGCTCTCGCTGGGTGAGCTTGGCACGGGAACCAGGAGGCCGCTGGAGTCAGCCACTGTCTCAGGCTGGTCTCTGGCTGGTCGGGCGAGAGCGGGATGGAGCAGAATGGCGGGAGTCGGCCGCGCTGTCTCTGGCCGGTCTCAGGGGCTGGGCGGAGGCGGTCGGGATGAAGCAGGATGGCGGATTCGTGGTCTCTTGGTTTTGTGCATTGAAAGACCATCTTGCAAAGTCACTGGAAGCAATGAAAATAATTTCAAATTCAATCTTCCCAGGAAAAAAAAATAACTTGCAGTAAACCAGATTTTCTCCTGTGTTAGGCAAAAACTATAAATAATGATGAAGTAGTTGTGTCTGACATAGTCTATCATGGTTTATGTTGTTTTTATTCTTTGATAGGACTATTTTCATAAATATTCAATAACAGCGATTAGGTTCACATCTTATATGGGAAGCCTAGCTCTGGACCAAACTGTCACGTGGATCAGCACTTTTCAGACACTAATATTCCTGTGCTTTGAAGATTTTTATTAAAATACAGAATAAATTTTATTAAAATAGAGACCAAATACTTAAACAATCTAAGCATACAAGCAGGAGACCAGCTTCTTCCTCATTTCTAGGGTTTTAAGCTTGAGAGATACAAAATAAATTTCTACACATTGTATTTTTAATGCAATATTATTTTATTAAAAATAGGCATATTCAATAGAATACTCATATCTGACAGGACTAAACAAAAAGAGGGGATACAAAGGAAGGACCATTTTTTACTTGTATATACAGAATAGTTAGGATAAGTATGCAGCTACTTTTGCTTAATTCTAGGAGAAGAAAGATTGGTAGTAGTGTTTGGACAGGATAACCTTTCTGCTGCTTATACTATGGATAACCACCAGGAAGATAATAATGTAAAATGTATTGTTGAAACTGTCCTCTTAAAAGAAATATCATGCACAGGTAAAAAAAAAAGTAAATAAATAAAAAACAAAAAATAGGCATATTTTTAATATGCCTATTGTTGAATACAAACCCACACAATCGACCAGACCAGGCATTCTGATGCTAGAAGAAGATTTATTGGAGATAGGAACAAGCAGGCTGGTTGTCTAGTGGACCGAGACAGCAGCGAACAAGGCAAAGCCCAGGGCTTTTAAGGGGTTTGGTGGGGAGGGTGTTTGCAGGCTGGAGCAGCCTAGGTGGGGCTAATTTGGCAGGGCCACCTGGTCTGTGGGGGACTTTGATGTTAACAAAAGGAGAGTTTCTGTGATTGTTTGCCGCATCAAAGTCAGGTGGAGTTATGCTCTGGTTTTCTGGCCCCAACCTGGAGTCAAAAGGAAGTTTACTTTGAAGGGAAGTTGGGGAGTTGAGTTTCCTAACAGGGTTGAGGGTCCTAACTGGGTTGAGGGTCCTAACTCATCACCCAAATGGCAAAATCAGTAGGTAAAATTATTATTTGATTCCTTACTTTTGACCTGGTTTCATTCTAACTCTAGCAAGATTACAGAAATTGATTCAGAGAGATGATATTAAATCATGTTTCTAGAAGAAAAACAAAATAAAAACAGAAACCATTTCAGATTTTTTTATTGGCACAGACTGACCTAAATAGTAAACTAAATTTTGGGTAATCTTTTCAGAAAATATGCTGTAACTTTATTAAATTTTGGCAATAAAAATTGCCTGTCACTCAGAAAAAAAGAAAATGAAGTCTGTACTTTTCAAACAAACAGGTTTATTAGGGATGAAGCGCTAAATCTATAGAATTTCCTAAGTGCTAAGCAAGCCATTCGCATGTTCAATTTACTTCTATGAAGACCCTGGCAGAATAAAACGGCTCCATTCCAACTGTACTGGATAACGCCGTGCTTCTACATAATTCTATGAGAGGCAAGATTTGCACTAATGGTGGTTAGACAGGATATTATGTCGGCTTCTAGTACTATGGACAACCACTAGGAAAATAACAAGGTAGGAAGTATTAATTGTTGAATCTCTGATATAATTCAGGTATAAAAAATAAGATACGCAAACAGCTACACTCTCTTTACTGATAAGAGACATATGCTATAATAATGTCTGTAAGTATAATATCATGTATGCACCTTCTGTGATACCAAAACATGAAGACAGTCTGCAATGTATTAATTTATCAAATCCATCTTGTCAAGGTATCTTAAAACTGTCTCATTGATATTTGTACTTCAATAAAATAAAAATAAAAATAAATAAAATAAAATGGCTCCATTCTTTGACAGAACCGTGTTGCTTTAATTGCATGTTTAATGTGTGGAGTCAAAACACAAGCTCCATCAAAGTAACAGCTGTTTCTCTTTGTGCCTTGAGTAACTGCACTATCAGACCTCTAAATCTAAATCCAAATGTGCCCTCAAGGTGGTTGAAAAGACAGATGACACTGCTCATCCCTAGCTCACGAAAAAGAAAACAAAAACTGGTTCTCTGCAATTCAAGAGAAAACAAACAAAGGTGTTACTTTTCTAGTCAGCTTTGCCTACAGGTGATAAAATGCGTGAGACAAATAACTTAAAGGAGGAAAAATTTACTTTGGCTCACAGTATCAGAGGTTCCAAACTCTGGAACCTCTGGATTCATGGATTGATGTCTGTGAGGGAGGGGGAAGCAACCTGGCGGGAGGGTGTGGTGAGGAAAATTCCTCCCTCCATGGCAGCTGGGGCGCAGAGAACAGAGGAGAGACTCCATACAGGAAAAGACCAGGAGCCAGACAAGGTCCCCGGGGTCATGTCTTCCACCTATGCCCGACCTTACACTTCCATCACTTCAGGACCAAGTCATTGCAAGATCCTAGCCGGGGCTTGCTCTCCTGATGCATTCAGAGCGATCAGGCACCACACATTAGATGGTAATCGAGGCTTCAGCACAAGGAGACTCTTTGGGGATGCTGTGTCTCCCCAACGTAATAGTTCCTGAGTATTATTTATAGTGTGAAGGGCTGGTTATAATGAGGAAGAAGGATCAGGCTTTAGAGAACTATGTGGGAAATTTTTCGAACAGTTGCCCCTAAAACCTGACTTCCAGTATGTTATCAAAGCAAAGTGAAAAACTGGGCATGGTGGCACACACCTGTAATCTCAGCACTTGGGAGGTAGAGACAGAAGGATCACTGTGAGTTCAAGACCAACCTGGGGCTACAAAAGTGAGCACAAGGCTGGCCAGAACTACATAGTGAGACCCTGCCTCAAAAAAAAAAAAAAAAAAGCAAATTGAAAATAAATTTTGAAATAGTAATTTACATTCTTTTTTCATCATGTTGATATTTCATGAAGACTACTGGGTAATTAAAAAATACAACATATCTTTTTAGAAATAATAATTAATTTTCACACCAAAAATTATAATCCATGACTAGTGTCTGAACAGATTCAGATTGTCAGGAGTCGGATGAGACAGCATTGTACGCTGCCAATCAGCTCTACACACAGACAATAATGAGACCAGGAATTACACAATTCTAAAAAAAAAGACACACACAGAGCAAATCAAAGCCACAAGGCGACATCACTACACACTATACGAATGGCTATTACAGACAGAAAGAAGATGGCAAATGCTGGCAAGGATGTGGAGACAGGATCTCCTGCGCTTGGTGGGGGGAGTAGAGACTAGCCACAGTGTGTAACACAAAATGCAGATTTCTCAAAAGAGTCAAATCAGGATCTCTCCTGATGTGCCCCCACGCCAGCAAAGAGCAGCCACCCGGGAGCGGAAGTCAGCGCGCTGCAGAGAACTCTGTGCTCCCGTGTCCTCAGCAGCACTGTTCACAGGGGCTGAGAAAAAAGGAACAATCTAAGAGCTCATCAGTGAACGAGTGAATAAAGTAGAGCAATGCAGAGAACATTTATGATTTTCATATTTTATGCATCACTTAAAAGAAAATTTTAAAATGATATATCCGAATCAATTTGGCTTCCTAAGGTTACTCTTCTTCTTCATGGAGAAGAGACACAACCAAAGCAGAAGTGATGGTCAGGTCCCCCAAGAGCTAAGGAGGCCTACAGAGTCCCAGGAGGTCACAGGAAAGGAGATCCGGGCTGACATCCTTTCTCCTGCACGGACTGTGTCGCGAGACCATTTAATGGCAAAGGTAATGCTATATTCAGATTCTGAGCAAGACAAATTAACCCTGTTTCAATTTGGACTATCACTGTTCCCACGCCCAGTGACAGGAGCTCTCAGCTCAAAGGGGCATGCTTCTCCTTGTGCCCAGTTAGGTCTTATTTAGTCTTCTCTTGTGTCCTAGTTTTTACCTCTTCCTGTATCTGATTCTACCACTTTTCCATTTATCACTAAGGGTCGCAGTGAGGAGCCTTGGCATGTTTGCTCTGATTGCTACTGTCATGTATCTAGCTGGGTTGACTCTGTGCTCAGGCATTTGGATAAACATTGTTCCAGATGTTTCTGTGAAGGTGTTTTTTTTGGATACAGTTAATATGTAGATTGCTATACTTTGAATACAGCATCTTAGCATCCTAAGACATAGATGGACCTCAAGCAATCAATGCAAATTTTTAATAGGACAGAGAATAATTCCCCTGAACAAGAAGGAGTTCTACCAGCAGACTGATATTGGATAGCTCCCCAGTCAGTCCGACTACCCTTCCAGTATATCTTAGTATCTATTGGACCTTCTTAACCATTCCACAGTAACTAGGTAGATAGTTGATAGACAAATAGATGAATGCATACCTCATGTTTTTGTTTCTGTAGAGAACTTTGGCTCACATATAATACATTTTCCTTTTAATATTTTGAGCCCATTAGAAAATGTTGCAAAACTCCGTAATATAGATCTCAATTAGGTGTGAGTAGAATTATCCTTAAAAGAGTTTATCAGAGCCACTCTGTCATGTGGCAGCCGGCAAGCTTTGGGGTAGGCAAGCCCATTTGTCCTTTCCACTTCATAGCACCTTCCAACTGGACTGGTCTGATGCCCAGATCGCCCTGGCTTCCTGCTTCCGTCTGGCTTTGCCTCAAGCATCAAGTGAGTGAGGAAAGTCCTGCCCCTGATCCGTCCTTTGAGGAAGACAGACAATTCTACAAGCTTCTTTGTGAATGTAGATGGACTATTTCTGGGAATTATTTTGGTGCCTCACAGAAAAATTCAATTTCTTCCCAAGAGAGGGAAGAAGTAATGACACAGCCACAGGAGCCCATTTTCTCCCACCCCTGGATTTCTCCACGTGAAGCCTGAAGGGGTGCCACTCTCTGAGCAGCGACCATCTCTCTTTAATGATCAGCTTTTGAGGGAGGTAAGGTGTCAAGACTCTTCCTCTGCAGGTTGAATTAGAACTGTCTCTCTAATATAATGGGCTCAGTGACAAGTGCCAGTGCTAATTGTTTGACTTTAATTAACTTTAATTAATGGCCTATGTCTTATTTTTTTCTGGCACCATACTGACTATTTTAATTTAGGCATGAAATACCTTTCAAAGGAAAAAAAAAGAGCTTTTATTGCATCTATAATTGAAGTTCCAAGCTCTTATCCATAAATTTTATTATTTAGCGAATCTTTTATTACTTTGCCATTCAGTGACCTGTTTCTAATAACAGAAAGTTAATCATTTTTCTCAAGAAAGAATAAAGGAAAATATTTAGGTATTAGAAAAATCATCTATCTAATTACTGATTATTAGAAGCTTATAAATTTCAGTCTTTGTTATTTTCTAAATAGGCACCGATGTACTTGTTTGAAAATCTTAAGTGTAGTAGAAATTTCATTCAGAAAATAAGAGATACATATACTCTATTTAAAAGTTTGTCTGTTTGTCCTTAATAATCATATTGTGAGTTACGATTATGCAATGGCAAGCAGAAACACAGAGATGACGCCCAGGGGTTGGAAGCAGATTTATTTATACCAACAGGTACCTACTGGGTTCCTTCTCAGAGTACCAGGCCCAAACCTCTGGTGGCCTTGAGCTTATATTGGATAAGCAGGCAGGAAGAACAGAGACAAAGCGACTTGTAAACTGGCGATTATGTTATACAGTGTGTCTCGTGGTGGCCCGCTCTGCCACAGTGACCAGCCGTTTCTAAGAGACAGGAGCTACTACCTGGACACTAACAAGCTGAAGTCTACTGGGAAGTAGGGGAGATTTTCTCTTACAATTAAAGATGAGAATGAAAAGTCTTTTTACTTTTATTTTCTATGTTTTCGCTCAGTAATATTGTACTTTAATTATGCGCTCTGCCTATGACTTGGTCTGGATTGGGCGCTTCCTAAAATACTGGGAACGACTTATTCTAGAAAATGTATTGTAGTTTTTCTTTCCTATAGTTAAAACTATGCATTAACTGGATTAAAACAAACAAACAAACATTGTTCTATTATATTTTCCACACAGTGTCAATCATCGGTCTATTGTTAGCAACAAATTTTGGACATTCTTAACTTAAAAGATGAGGGAGGTTTCTTTCAGTTTATGGCTCTGGAGAATCCAGTCCATCACTGTGAGCTCCAAAGCAGGGACCTCTTAGTGGAGCGAGTGGTGGAGGAAGGTGCTCAGTTTGAGGCAGGTGGGAAACAGAGAGAGAGAGAGAGAGAGAGAGAGAGAGAGAGAGAGAGAGAAGCTAGCCAGAGAGTAAGGGGCCAAGGACAACCTGCACCCTTCAAGGCCTCCCCAGGGCCCACCTCCTCCACCTGCTCCTGCTGCCTTATGACCCATTCAGCTGCAAACTCATTAATGGAATCCATTAATAAAGTCGCACCCTCAGGACTGATCCCCCTTTCAGACATGACCTGAACGTTACTGCTCTGGAGATGAAGCCCTCAATACTCAGGTCCTCGGTGGACGCTTCATATTTGTACCACAACATATTGCAAATTTTAAAAAAATGAGCTCTAAAAGAGAGAAAACACATCAACCCAGACAGACACTTCCTCAGTTACATTCTAAAAGCTGTTCCTACTCATTTAATGTGTGTTTCCTGCAGGACTGAGCAGGGATAACTTGCTAGTAAAACTACATCTCTCTGTGAAACCTCTTTTAGCAGGTGTAGACACTTCAAGCAGGTCAAGATCTCTGTGCACAAAAGCTGGTGCTGCTGAGCTTACTTCTCCCTCCCTTACAATTTTCTGGGGCTATCTTGATCCAGGTAAGATGTCACCACCTTCAATAATACAAGCACCTGGTTCAAGGTTGAAAGAAAGCTCAGAAATTTATCTACAGCCCCTCACTCGGTGTATTCCCTTGACTTCTTTTTCTCTTGTGTCATTTTCTTTTCCTTTATTAAAACTGTGTTTAGTACAGGGTCGCAGTACACACATCAGACTTGTAGTGATCTTCCTGTTTTCAGCCTCCCATAGAGCTGGGATTACAGGTGCAGGCCATCACACTCAGTCTCAGTCACAGTCTCCACTGGGGTGGGACAGGGCTGGCACAACATGCCGGGGATTGAACCCCGGTCCCTGCGCCTGTCTAAGGCGCTTTAGTCCACTGAGCTACCTGGTTGGCCTTTCTTGTGTCACATTTTGCTCCTGCTTTAGGCTTGTGCTTGGCTCTTCATTCTGACCTCATAGCATGACATCCTGGTCTGTCACTCTGTGGTTATTTCTGGGAGAGCATCAGTCCACACTGATCTTGATTCCTCTTGGATTCCACTGTCTTGTGGAGGAGGTGGAATATGTTCTTGAACTCCACCGTGTACAGTTAGGTTGAAATCTTAGCCAAACTAAACCTTCGTTCTGCTTTCCCCTATTGTGCTGCAGGAAGTAACCCCAGGAGAGTCCCTTATGAAAGATGTTGTCTGTTGGGACACAAGCAACAACCAAACAGTGCTCAGTTTTTTTTCTTGAGAAACTGAGTTGCATGCATTAACTTAAGCTGCAGAGAGTCTTTCTCTTGAGAGGACAAGGCTTCATAGCCCCAGGAAAGCCCTTTGCTGGCTTTTGGCATTTCAACCTCCTCGACCCCATCTGTCTGCCAAGTTAAACACACACAGAATGGGTGAGGAACTCAGCTTTCATTTCATCACTTCAATAACAAAGAATTCAGTTCTTTGCATTGAGTGCTTGACTCTTTTGAACATCGGTAATTCCCCCACCCGCATACACGCATAGCCCTGTCCCTTGGTTTCCCTGGATTTGTGCTTTTTTTGCAACACTAAGAAGGAAAATGTAAAATAGCTGGGTAACATGTAGCTCTCATAAGGATATTTTTATTTGTCAGTAATTCTTGTAAAATATGATAGAGTACAGTTTCTCACCTGTGACAGTATAAATATTTACAGTAAATCTTTCCATTTGCTGTTAAATTGGATCATTTCAAAACAATGAAAGTGTGTAGTTGGCAGCTGTGAGGCTGGTGCATGGCCAAATGCAGCTTTCTAAAGCATGTGATAGTATCGGAGTCAACACTGTTTCGAGCCAAAGTATTTGCAAATGAAGCCTTCAAACTTTACTTGAGACAATACAATTTCATTTTGCTTTAATGCACTTATACATTTCATGTTGGTGTGATTTAAGATTATATTTGATTTTTAATAAATCTTTATGTTTTAATCTACAGCATATTGAAAGAAAAATGAAAGCACAATAGTTTACTTACTTCAGGTATTCTTATGCTTGGGCAAATCTGATTCTTTCTTTCTACCTTCCTTTCTTTTCTTTCTTTCTTTCTCTTTTCTATCACTTTTCTTTCTTTCTTTCTTTCTTTCTTTCTTTCTTTCTTTCTTTCTTTCTTTCTTTCTTTCTTTCTTTCTTTCTTTCTTCTTTCCAGTTCTGTTACTTAACTGTAGGAGTAAAATTTTAGGTTTGTGGGAATGCATTTAGTGCTTATCCTTTATATTAGTTAATATAGTTGTCTCCGATTTTTTGCTCAGGAAATTTACAAGCATATTCTCGATGCTATTATGTGTCATTACAGCTGAATAGCTCAAGTTTGAAGCCAGGTTCTTAGAATGAACACTAAACTACATAAAGTAGATTTATTCCCCAACCTACTGGGAATCACACACCTGTGCGTCATTCCAGCCAGAATTGCCTTCATTCCACCTGGAGTCCCATGGGGCGCTGCTCATTCCTGCCACATCTGTCTTCCTCCCAGATCCCCAGAAATACCTTCTTCACAGCCCTCAACTTGCCTTCCATGCTGTGTGAACTGAGCTCTTTGAAGTCTAGCTCATGGAGGAGACAGTGCTGAAGACCTAAGTCAAATCATATCACAGCTCTGTTTGTAAGCATCTGAAGACTCCCCACATCTCTTAGCTGAAGGTCCAGCATGCTTCCTGCTACCTCGAAGATCCTACCTGAGCTGGCTTAGGGACTGTCTCTTTACCACTTCTCCCCACTGAGCTTCTTCCAGGGAATCTTCCAAGCCCCAACACCAACTCTAAGCTCACTGACACTTAGCTGGCGCTGGCAGCATCACCATGAAGTCGATGAAGTTCTCTTCCCTGGCCGAAACATCTCTTTAGTCTCACTCTAACTCATTCTCTTTGGTTTTGCCCCAAAATCTCTTCCTCAGTAAATCTGATGCTGGCCAGTGAGTAAGTTTGAGCATGATTTTTAAATGCCTTTATACCTCACGTTATGACTTTTTTTCCTCTGATGAGAAAACACTCCATAGTACATAACCAAACAGCAATCAACAATGTTAGACAAGCTTTGTGGCAAAAAAAAAAAAAAAAAAAAAAAAAATACAACATATAACTTTATTTCCTATTTCTAGAAGTTCAAAACCCTTTCCCCAATTTATATCTAGGACATCCTGAAGGTAATCCTAACTTCTTCTCTTTTTTTAGAAGAAAAGAATAACAGCTTAAATTCAGACTAAAATTATAAGATCAGCCTCCTCATTAGGATCAAGTGCCAAAGTCATTTTTGTTAGTCTGGACAGATGTTTGCACAGAGAGAGAAACAAACAAATCTGGCTCAGTACTCGGCGAGTCAGCAAGAGAGGAGCAGGCCGAAGAAAGCCCCCCACGGTGCTCACGAACATGACTTATCAGTAATTATGGCAATCCTGGTGATTCTGAGCCGAGATTAACCACAAAGCAATTTCTATCCCCTACAGTAGAAATACAAATACTATGATGAGGTAAGTTTGCGATTTGACCCTTTTCTAGCGTTTTGTCTGACACACATCTATACTCTGTAAACAAATCTGAGGATTTTGCCCCTGAGGGCTAAAATACTAGGGCTTTCTGTGTATGCTTTTATGATTATCAGGATGAAATATGATGGTGCCGTTTTTAGCTACCATCGTTGCTGACGGACATCACCCCAACACAACCGCTTGTACAGCACATGTCAGAAATAAGCCACGCTTGCCTAAAATAATGCGTGAGGCAGATCAAGCTCTCGATTGTATTCTGCATGTGGCTCAAATGATTTTAAAATAGAACTAAAAGTCATGTCAACACAAAACTTTGTGAACAGCACACATGTTACTCAGGAGCGCTTAGAGCAGAGCACAACAAAAGTAGTTGGCCCTGCTTGCTTCAGCATAATAAAAGGAGCAGAATATTTTTTTTTTAATTTTCTTTGTTGTTTTTGTTATTACTTTGCTTTTCCTCCCAAGACTTCTTGATGCATCTTAGAACTCATTTCTGACATCATTCACTCACTTTCCTCGAGAACCTTGCTACATGCTGTTATTTCTTTGTCAAGGATAGAAAGAAGTGTCCAAAGTCAGACAATTTCCTTTATTTCAGTTAATAATACTCTTGTGCTGAAAACAGACTGGCTCAAAGATTTAAATGGTAATATGTGGAGAGCGTTTAGCTTTCAATAATTGCTTTCCAGGTTTCCCCTAGTCTCTGTCTGTTGTTATTGCTAAGAAGAATTATGTGCATTGTTTGCAGATCTTCACAGAGCTGTAAGCCAGCACCGCCTATGTAGTGGAGCATCTACGGTCACTGCATAGTTGACTAAAGAAATAGGTAAATGCCTTATTGTTTTTCACACTGCGTTACATGAAGCAGCTAAGGTGACCATAAAGTGTAGAGAGGAAAATGACATTCTCTTAGACTTTCTGCAGCTGTTCACTGAACACCTCCTTCTTCCAAACTTAAGGAGATCACTCAGCCAGGGGCCTCTCCTCTCCTCTCCATGTCGGGGCTTCGCTGAGCTCTGAGTCTGGTGGTGGCAGCTGCCAGGAAAGCCCAGCCCAGCTTCCTGCCTACTCAGAGACTATACAGGGTATTCTCACTACATGAGCAAAGCATGGCCCACACTCCAGGTTTTATCCTAGTGCTGAGATCCTTCCCATAATCCCTCATTTCTTCATCACCCTAATTCACTTACCAGCACACAGGCTGCATTTTATTTTATTGACTGTTCCCCTCCCCCACTATTAGCAAACAATACCTAAGTTTCATGTTTGCATAGCCTGTATCTGAACAATGACCTCTGAATCCCCGGGCCTGGGATAATTCCAAATAAATATTGCCCTTAAAACCTGAAATATGTCTTTATATTTTCAGTCTTTTTAATTTGTTTTTTCAAAGTGCACAAATGTAGGGAGAAAATATACTATGCATTCTTCAGATTAAAAACTGATGAATTTTAGACAATTTTTTTCATTTCTACTCTATTTTTCATTTATATAATATTTAGTATATTATATTTATTTGTTGATTGTTTTGCAATGCTGGTGATGAGATGTAGGGCCTTTACTCTATGCTACAATGTTGAACATTTTATTTTATTTTAAGAAAATATTATTTATTTGATCATTTATTTATTTGATAAAGGGTCTTGCTATGCTGCTCAAACTTGGAGTGTTCCTCCTGTCTCAGCCCCCCCCAGCACTAGGACTATAGATGTGCACCACCTTACCCGGTTTCAGTGGCCAGCATGCCATGTCTGGGGTTCCCAGGCCAGCACGGCCTGTGGTACCAGTCATAAAACGCAGGTCCTTGGCCTTCCAGGCAGGTGCTTAGACCACTGAAGTATCTCCTCGGCCCTGTCTTGTCTTGTCTTATCTCACTTTATTTTATTTTATTTCATTTTATTTTATTTTATTTTATTTTATTCCATTTTATTTTATTTTGAGACAAGGTTCCACTAAGTTTCCAAGTTACCCAGACTGAGATGGAATTTGTAATTCTCTTGCCTCAGCCTCCATGAATGCTTGGATTATAGGTATGGGCTATCAGGATTACTTTATACTTTTCTTTGTTCTCTTTTGATAAAGCAGTTCCCAAGCAAATTCTGGGCACTAACTCATTTCTGTATAATTTTCTAAAACACTTTAACAGCTATTGACGTTTTCAGGTGATGTTTTTACAAGTAAAATTTTTAGCTTGTGGAGTTGGGGTTATAGCTCAACGGTACCTGAGTTGTGACTGCTTTCATTGTTCTCAGCGATTGCTGAGATCAGAACATGGTTTCTCTGTCCTGGAAGGGTCCCTGTCATTAGAGACTGAGTCCGTGGCTGACTTATTGGGAGCTGCAGTGGGTCATGGGAGCCCTGAGCCTCTGAAGATAAGTCCTTCACAGTGCAAGAATGGGGAATTTTGTTGTTGCTGTTTTGGTTGTTGTTGGTGGTGTTACAGGGTCTCACTATGCAGTTCAGACTCATAGTGATCCCCCCATCTCAGCCTCCTTTGTACTGATATTACAGGCTTGCACTGCCACACCCAGTTTTAGGACCTGCACAATACACCCAGGGTCCTGGGGCCACCATGGCATGGAGTAATGGGTATCGAACTCTGGATCTTGCACTTGCCAGGTAGGCACTTAAACCACTGAGCTGATTGTTTTAATGGACCCATCACCTCTGGTTCCCAGTCAGGGAACCAACTGTGTTGCATGTCGGAGATCAATACTGCTACTCTGCTGGGATCTTAAATTTAGCAATAATCAAAAATTAGAGGGGCAACGTTTAACAAAAGGACATTTTACTTGTAAAGAAGTAAAAGAATAAGAAGGAAAGCTGCCATGATAAGAAAGAATCAGGGTAGGGAGCTCCAGAAATGTGGGCAACCTGGGGGTTCTTGGTTCTCAGCAGCTTCTGTTGGGGGGTTGATTGATTCCTCCCACCACACCACACCCCAAGAACTTCCCACAACTGGACCAACGCTGCCAGGCAGCTCTGCCTAATGTCCTTTCTTCTGGTGGTCTACATGCAGCTTTTTTTGGACTGTGTATTTACTGTCCTTGACTTACCTTGTAAAGCCTTATCTTTGGGGTGGACAGTGGGTTGGCATGAGGGTTCCTAATTCAAGGGTAGCTTCCAGTACGTGGGGCATGCGGATGTCCACTGTATTGCATAATCACCATAGGGTGAGTAAGATAGGGACTCGAGAGTGAACACACACACACACACACACACACACACACATTTTCACGTTCATGCATAGGTGTAAGTACACACTGTCTTAATGTTAATCACCCCACTTGCTTGTTTCCTCTATATTTTGTGGGTGGTAGAGGTGGCTTATCGTTTGTGCACTTGGCTTCCTGTCTGTGTCCTGCTTGTCAGTTCTTTATCTGGTCTCTTGATCCAAGTCCCAAGGTCATTTGGTGCCTGTCTTTATCCCTCCTCCCATCTTTGATCTGTTTCCCAAGGAATTTCTCTAGTAAAGTTTTCTTTTAACGCCTTCTAGTTAGGATTAGCTACAAGACCTAAGGAGGCCCCTATTTTGCTCCCCCTGTCCATTCATGCAACCCTGAACCTACAGCTCAGCTCAGCCTCTTCACACTTGGCAATGAAGTGACCACTCTCCTTCCTGACTTCAGCCACGTGGACTGTCACCTCTAAACCCCCAAGCTCAATAACTTCTGTACTGTATATATGACCTGCAATCAGGTGTTTTGTTTACAATGATCAAAAACTAACTCATACAGAATGACCCCTTTAGAAAATGTATCAGTCAGGGTTTTGCTAGAGGAACAAATATAACACAGATGTACAAGTGTATAACAAATGACAGGATTGGTTTATGATGGTCAGCCACAGAGCTGGAGGAGGAAGCGTGCAGAGGGCATCTTCACCCTGGAGACTGAAGGATACAGGCCAAGGTCTGGAGCTCACTGCAGTGCTCCATGCAAGTCTGTATCAGGACGCCAGTGGGTCTGCTATGGGAGGCTGCTGAGTCTACACCAGAAGGCTGAAGAGTCCAAGGCAGAGGCTGAAGAGTCTGCGCTAGAAGCCAGGAGACCACGCCCAAGGTGACTGCAAAGGGGGGAGCTCCCCTGAGGAAATGGAATGCTCCACCCTTCCTCAGTTCTCTCTCATATCCCTGAGGTGATGAGTCACTCTGTGGTGGGGCCTCCGTGTACCAGGGTACGGAATTGCTGAGCTGATTTACTTAGGGTTTTAACTTTCTTAAGTTCATGCAATGTATCAATCACCACAAGAACACACATGAATTTTCTTACACAATCACAATCATTATTGAACGAATGTGATCCTATAATAACCAGTCCAAATTTCTGGACTGGCTGATGGTTAGTTTCCTTGGCTATCATTTAAAATTCTTTATTTATGTAATTTTTAAAATGTGCTTAGTACAGGGTGTACAAGGTTTCACTACAAAGACCGGACTCCTAGCGATCCTCCTGTTTTCAGCCTCCTAAGCATTGGGATTACAGGGGTGCGCCACCACACCCAGTCTCAGTCACAGTCTCGAGAGGTGGGGCCAGAATGGCAAGGCACCCCAGGGATCAAATCCCACTCCCTGTGCCTTCCTAAGCAAGTGCTTTAGTCTGCTGGGCTATCTGGCCAGCCCTTCATTTAAAATTCGGTGCCTCTTTACAATTTATGTTCTCAAATGCATAGTAAAACAAAGTACAGGGACCAGGGAGATAGCTCAGCAGTGTAAGCACCTACCTGGCAAGCACAAAGTCCTGCGTTCAACCCCCAGTACCAAAAATTAAATAAATCAGTAAAAACAAACTAAAATAAGGGGGCTACCCATTCAGGTCCCATTCCTGTCCCTCTCATGGACAGGAGCTTTCTTTCCCCTAATAAATATATTCTGCTCAAAATAAACTAATAAAATAAAATGGAGCTATTAAACTTGAACTGCATCTGAAAAGCTTTCCATCAAACACGCATTTAGAGCAAAGTCCAAACTTCACATTTGGTTGATAGCGTACACATAGTTCTACCTCTCTCCTCGTAAAGCTTCCTTGTTTGAAGCCACACCTTGCCCTCTGCTTCCCTGCCATCGACTGAGCACAACAGCAGCACCCATGGTCCCGCACCACCTCCCGGGTCCTGGCTGTGGCCTTTCCTGGCGTCTTTAACCAGACTTTCCTCTCTGTCACATATTCTGCCAATGGTTGTCGTCTGCAGAAGGGGCATGGATTCAGATTCCAGCTTGAGAAGTCTGCCCCAGGCCACAGTGGTGCAGCTTTCATGTGTCAAAGCGTGCCGGGTGATTGGTTGCCCCTCACCCTACTAAGAAAGCAAAATTTGAATTCAGCTGTCAGAGGCCTGATCACTCTTTCTCAATTTCTACAAAAAAAAAACACCATGACTTAATCACTGGTGTTCGCTACCAGAATAAATTGCTTCATTTGGGTTTCAAATGTAGACTTTTCTAATTCCATCAATCCTTGTTAATGGAGAGCATTCTGGTTTTGTTCTGAATGCTCATTTATGATCCTTTTACCTTAATTATTCAAGTTACGGGGTTTGGGGACTTTTTGTTATTTAGATATGTGGAAGAGATTATCCATATGTTTTATAGTTTACTTTTTATCTTGCTTTTTTGTTTCACTCTCCGTATCTCGGTTGGATTTGGTTAGTGGGAGTAATTCCGAAGAGGCTAAGCAAACGCTGGGCTGCTGCTGTGGTAACCTTGATGTCACCTTCTAGTTTTACGTTTTTCACCATGCCTTTATAGTGTATCTCCAGCCTGCCGTTTCTGTTTCCTTTTTTCTCCTGCTGAACATTCTGGCCCAAGTAGCAATTTAGTTTTCCGTATTAAAGTGGAAGGGCAGAGCTGATTTAGCAAGTATAAACTGCAGTTAATTGCACAGCTGCATGCCTGAGTTACATAGGCTCTTCTTTAAAAACAAAACCACATCTCTAAAGTTATTTTTTCCAGTTTAGAAGCTGTCCAAGATGTCATTTTAATTTATGAAGAGGCGCAGAACAAGGTCCTGCTCTCTCACTGTCCCAAGGTACTTCTGGAAG
Source organism: Ctenomys sociabilis (assembly GCA_004027165.1). Taxonomy (NCBI): domain Eukaryota; kingdom Metazoa; phylum Chordata; class Mammalia; order Rodentia; family Ctenomyidae; genus Ctenomys; species Ctenomys sociabilis. The sequence goes on from PVKA01035872.1 coordinate 16,388, forward strand.
CCAGTGCTCTTGTCTTTTATTAATTTTTACTGGAAATAGCACCTTGCTCTTCTTGGGGTTGTCCTTGGGAGTTCAGATGTCCTCTAAAGTTCCTTGGAACTTATAGGAAGTCTCAGGAGATGTTTTCCCCAGTCACACTTGTTCTGAGGAATTAGGTTTTAGCTCAGTTACTCTGGGATCATGGCTCGTGTCAGGTGATAGTCTTTGGTCTTGTGTATGCGTGTGCCTCTCTTCTCATGTCCTATTCACCTCGGAAGAGGACAGAGTGACTCCAGCATGGACTGTGACCCTCTGATGCTGACTTCTAGAGCAGGAGCTCTGCATTCTGAGCTGCTGGGGTCTAGGTCGTGCTGAACTTTAATGTAGGAAGTTTAAAACTAAAAGTGGTGAGAAGAGCTGGTGACCATTTGTTCCATTCAAGTGGTCCCATTTGTAAGCGAGTCAGGTTACTGAAGGCCTTGGGATGAAAGTACATTTGGACAGTTCCGCCAGATCTCAGGATCTTGTTGTCACCACCGGACCTCATCTATTGGAGTCCGTATGCCTGTCAGGTACGAGTCGATGCTCTGTGTGCTTGCTTTTGCTAGGTATAGACAAATTTCACCAAATTATATTAAGTGATCATATAAAAGTCAGTAAAACTCATGAAAAAATAACCTAGTCATGGGTTACACCTTACAGTCTCCTTTCATTGTGAAAACTTTTACACAAGGAAATAGATGATAGCCAAGTAGACCTTGTCCTACAAAGTGTGATTTGAAAGATGGGAAAAAAAGCAAGTTTCAAAAAGAAATTCTCTTTCTCAGCCTGCACAGATTCTTTCCTGTTCTAAATTGAAAGTCTTATCCTCAGACTTTACTGGTGCTGCCTTCCTTGACTACCCACCTGTAGACTGAGACCCTTCACCTTGGACTTCACAAAATTCTTTTCTTAAGTTGTTTTTTTTTGTTTGTTTGTTTGTTTTTTGTGCAACTGGGGATTAAACTCAGGCCCTTGTGCTTGCCAGAGGAGCACTTATTCCATTGAGCCATCTCCTTGGCCCCCTTAAGTTGGTTTTGGACAATGCACAAAACCAGCAGGAGACCTTGAGAGTACACTCAAGTGAAGTACATCAGACACACACACAAACACCGCATTGCTTCCTGGTGTAAGGAACCCAGTGCATAAATAAGGCCCCAATTGCGTAGTAAATATTGTGAAATAGGAAGACAGTGTTCAAATTGGAAGGGGAACTGGGGGAAAGGGATAAGAAAGAAGAAGAAAAGAAAAAACAGAAACAAAGATATTGTAAACAGGGAGGAGGAGAAAGGTTGAAGGGAGAGTAAGGGAAGGGGGAAAACAGAATCAAGATGTACCATATTCAGGTACAAGTTCCCTATGATGAATGCATGCATTATGTATATGTCAGTAAAATGCACCAATCAGTTTAATGAATAAATGAATGAATTTTTTATTTTTTTAATGTACTTGGTACAGAGTCTCACTTCACAGCTTGGAATCGTATTGATCTTCCTGTATTCAGCCTCTCCAGTGCTGGGATTACAGGAATGTGCCACTGTGCCTGGTCTGGGTGGCCAGCTTAGGGCCAAGGGCCGGGCCAGCACAGCATGGGGTGTGGGATCAAAAATCCCAGGCCCTGTGCTTGCCTAAGCAGGCACTTAGTCCACTAAGCTAACATGCTGGCCCTTTAATTAATTAAAAGAAAACAACCCACAGGAGATGCTCGTGTGGGCTGATGACACACATGGCATAGCCTTACCGGGTGGGTCTCCGAGATAGCAACACGCGCAGTGTTGTCATGGCACGTGTGTGGGGGGTGTTAGTCATGTGCACACCGAGGTTCAGGCTTAAATTCACACTTAACCACATGCAAAGATACTATGTTTTGAAAGTTTTGAAACAATTAATTTCTCTCTAGTTGTCACACCTTAGGGTCAGGAAGAATTGTGTTAGTCTTGAGCAGTATTCAGCATCAACGTTATTATGAAACTATTATATACACCTTGTAGGAGGAGGCAAATGAGTAAATGTGTCAAGGGTTTATAGAACCAGGGTTTAGTAGCATACAGGAACACAAACATATGTAAACATATTTTTAAAATTTTACTCCTCATATCTTTTTTTTAAAATGTATTTAGTACAGGGCCTTATGGTCTCACTACATAGATCAGACTTGTAGTGACCCTCCAGTTTACAGCCTCCTATGTACTGGGACTACGGGCACACACTACCATGTCCAGTCTTATTCGCTGTCTCGGCCCTCTCTGGGGGCAGGGCTGGCATGGCAAGCATGGGGATCGAACCCCCGGCCCCTGTGTCTGCCAAGGCAGGCACTTTAATCCACTGAGTTATTTGGCTGGCCCTCCTATGTCTTTTTTAAGAGAATAAAAAATTGTTAAAAAAAAAAAACTGGAAATGATAAAGAATTTTGCTGAACAAAAGGACAGGAATTTGGTAATGGTTGTTTTATTGCATAGTATTATCTTCAAATTAGTTGTTTCAATTACCAGATAAAACATGAAAAATTGACTTCAAAAAAGTTATAAGAGGGCTGGACTCAGTGGAATAAGCATTTCCCTGGAAAGTGCAAGGGCTTGAGTTTAATTCCCAGTTCTGAAAAAAAAAAAAAAAAAAATTATAAGAAATTAAAAGTGAAAAGGAAAAAAAAAATAGGCATTCAATAGGCCAGCTCCTTTCAATAGACCAGTAGAAATCAGCTGTATAATTATCAAGCTATCCTGTGTATATGCACGTTCTCCCTTCTTTTATCTTTTTCCTCACCCCAGTTTATCTTTCCCTTTGAATAGATTCTTCTCCTTCCACAGTATCTACTATATCTTTCAGATTTTATTTACCTCTTCAGTTCTACACTAGTAAGCCAAGACAGTGCTTGTACATGTTGGTCTGACTCATTTCCCTTACCAGTGTGGTCTCTAGTTGTATCCATTGACCTGTAAAACTCTGAGGTTTATCTTTGTTTATAGCTGAGTAACACTCCCCTGTGTAAATGTTGAAATACTGGTGTCCACTTGGTTGGTCTTGCTCCTGGAGAGCTCAAGGATACAAAGACCAGGAAAGGCCCAGCCATATCAGGGACCACCCTTCATGTAAACGTGGCCAAATTCCATGCCCAAGGAAAGCGCACCAAGATTCCTAAGAGGATTGGCTGTTCTAGAACTGCTTGGGACAGAACACTTGCACTATACAATGATGCCAGAAATCAAAGTATATACCAGATACAACGGACTCTACTTAACCATGAAGCAATTTCAGCGTTACCAAGAATGATGACTAAAATGGAAAGAAACTCATCAGATACATCCAAGTCCACAATTAAAATAAGAATAGAATAACCAAATTGATGATCTTGAAACTTTGCTGATATATCCTGTCCTTATTCTGAAAACCAGTGTAAGGAGGAGAAGAATCATGTGCCTGTCCTCTCTGACCTTTATCAAAGTTCTTCAAGGTCACCACTTGGGAAAGAATTCTAGCCGTAGAACTCAAAGTTCACTCAAAATGATGCAACAGTAGACATTGGCAAGTGGGTGGAAGGTCCAGATGAAGAAAAATTGCCATCAATTGAAAATTTCATTGACATTAGGGGATGGGTAGTAGTCGAGTATATTTTAGTCTTCATGATAGTTTGTACGTCTGTTTGTATTTCCATAGTGGAATCTTAAAATGGCAAGATCATTGACACAGTAAAGAAAAATTAGGAGGGATTTGGAGAGTAAAAACTGTTCTTTTCTGTGTGGGGCAATGTAAAGTGACCAGTGCACTTTCTGGGCACCAAGGACAGCCTAAAAGCAGCAGATGGTGGTGGGACAGAGGACGGGGACATCAGAGAACTGCAGCAGCTTATAGCTCCTGGTGAGTCAAGCAGGTAAAAGACAAAGTGCAGACAGCCATCTTCACAGGTTTTGACTGCATTTGTGTAGTCAGGGCCTTCTGATAAATTGATTTAAAATGTCGGTCTGGGTTTTAGAAATGTATTTCTGTTGGTTTGGTGAAAATCAGAATTAGAAGTTAAATAAGAGACCATAATTCCAGATAACAGAGCAAGAGTAATTAAAATACTATGAGGTTGCCTGAGGAAAGACAGGAATTGGCCAGCAAGATAGCTCAGTGGGCTAAGTGCCTGCTTAGGCAAGCACAAAGAGCGGGGTTCAGTCCTTGGTACTGCATCCTGCACTGGCCCTGCGCTCAGGTGCCCAAACCTGAGAAGAGTCAGGTGCAGGGGCACACACCTGTAATCCCAGCACTGGGGAGGCTGAAAACAGGAAGATCACTGTGAGTCCAAGCTGCATAGTGAGACACTGTACTGCATACATGAAAAAAAGAAAGAAAGAAAAGAAGAAAGGAAGAAAAAATAGAAAGAAAGAAAGAGAGAGAGAGAAAGGAAGGAAGGAAGGAAGGAAGGAAGGAAGGAAGGAAGGAAGGAAGGAAGGAAGGAAGGAAGAAAGAAACAGAAAGAAAGAAAGAAAGAAAGAAAGAAAGAAAGAAAGAAAGAAAGAAAGAAAGAAAGAAAGAAAGAAAGAAAGAAAGAGAAAGAAAGACAAACAGGAAAATCAGAGATGGGGGCTTGAAAATCATAATAGTTTGATGGACTCGGGGATGTGATTCTTTATATGTTTATTGGAAATCTTCAAAGGACATCAACATTCCTAAAATTATTAAGATTTCTTTTGATAAATTTAACTCTCTGTGTGTGTGTGTGTGTGTGTGTGTGTGTGTGTGTGTGCGCACACATGCTTGGCTTGTCACTTTATTATTTACCCTCCTCATCTACTATTACACTGAAAGTAGATGGAGAATGAGGTCAATTCCACACTTGCTTTTGCTCAAGGCTACATGCAGCAAATTGCTTCTTCCTCCAAATCAGAAGAGAAATAAATCAATTACCCTTGCTGAAGGGTGGCTGTCTTGGGTGACTTTACTTAGGTCATTCTGAAGAGATGTCTGAAATCCCCATAAAAAGTTAAGAGTGAGATAAGCACTAATTTACAGTCTCCATCCCTGTGACACAGGTTTGACAGAGGACAAGTTTTATCTCTGTGTATTTTTAGGATAAAACAGATATTTTAGTATTTTTGTGAATAATAGTATTGTGTGGCACCTTTTGAGGCGAAGGACACTTTTCTGGAAAAGCAACTTTGCTATCAGCACTGAAGAGGCAGTAATCCCTTGCAGGACGCACTGCAGGCATTGGGCATCTGCTGGGGGCCCTCTCACCCCAAAATTCATTAACATGAATTATCTCTGACAGGTGAATCATTGAAATAGGGACATCAGGCTCTGAGCTGATTGAGGACAGTGATACTTTTTATTTACTTCAGTAGGCCAAGTACCTAGTAGTGATTATTAAGTGTGCATGGGAGAAAGCAAGCAGTCTAGTTAGTTCAAACACAGGATAAGAAAACTAGAGCAGAGAAACAAAGGCAAGGTAAGATGCAAATTACATACACACAATGTAGTGTGACAGCAGAAGTAATCAGGTGTTAGCAGGAGCTTGAGTGAGAAGCTTGCTGGATAGAGTTGATCCACAGGCATACAGGAAAACTGTAGGCATAACATGGTAAGCCTGAGCACCTGACTTTATTTTGGGCAAGGTAGGGGAGGTAGGAATGTGTGATGTGACATCTAAAGTCTAGGGACTGGGGAAATGGCTCAACCATCTAGGTGCCTGCCTGGCAAGCACAAAGACCGGGGTTCGATCTGTATCTGGTACCACATAATGTATCAGCCCAGCGCTGAGCTGGCCACCGAAACCTGGCATGGTAGCACAGGTGTGTACTCCCAGCACTGCAGAGGCTGAGACGGAAGGATCACTATGAGTTTGAGCTGAGTGGCAAGACCCTGTACCAAATAAAGAAATAAATAAATGATTAGAAA
>PVKA01035873.1:0-22266 GCA_004027165.1 Ctenomys sociabilis
ATAAAGTTCATGTGTTGGTATATAAGTCTTGATCTACCTAGGTCTTAACCATCCAGCAGAAAAGTATAAAAATGAAGTATACATCGTGAGGCCATAATATTAAGCTGAGCTGTAAATGGCTATGGTCGACAATTTCTTTGAATAACTCACTATGGTTGTAGAATGCTGGACTGTGTTGGATTGTGGTGTCGAGTTCAAGAACCTAAGTTAGTTGAATGTCAATGGAGTGCCCACCTTTGACAGGTGTAGACAAAGGAAGGGGTGTAGAAAGAAAAAAATCATGATGTGTGTGTATAGACATTACAGTTAGGATAGATAACGCTGTGCTTCTACATAATTCTATGAGAGGCAAGATCTGCACTAATGATGGTTGGACAGGATATTATGTCGGCTTCTAGTACTACGGTCATTCACTAGAAAAATAATTATTGAATTTTTTATATAATTCAGGTATAAAAAATAAGATAAATAAGCAACTACACTTTTAATTCGCTGATAAGAGATATCTGCTAAAATAATATCTGTAAATATAATATGTATGCACGTTGTACAATACCAAAACGTTATGAAAGCAGTTTGCAATGTATTAATTTATCGAATCTGTATGGGTAAGGTGTCTTGAAACTGTCTGATTGATATTTGTAGTTCAATAAAATAAAAAAAACAAAAAGTGGGATACCTCAGTGGTACAGTGCCCTTGGATTCAATCCCTGGTAACTATACATGTACCAAAAAAGAACAACTAAATAGAAATTGAAAGCCAAGCAGGTCTGGCGAGATAGCTCAGTGAACTGAGTGCCTACTTTGTCAAACTCAGGGACAAGGGTTCGATGCGGTCTTGCATGCTGCACCAGTCCTGCCTCCAGGGCGTGCTAAGCCTGACCAAGTCTGGGCATGGTGGCACAAGCCTGTAATCCCAGCTCTGTGGAGGCTGAAATCAGGAGGATCACTATGAGTCTTAGCTGTGTAGTGAGACCCTGTATCAAATACATAAAATGAAAAAAAAAATTAAAAAGCTATGCAGAGCTAGGCATAGTAGCAGATGGTTGCAGTCCCCAGATACTCAGGAAGCTTGGGCAAGAGGATACCAAGTTCAAGGACACCCTGGCAATCTAAGGAGATCCTATCTCAAACTAAAAAATAAAAAGGGCTGGGGTATAGCTCAGAGCTCACTGTTTGAATTCTAGTAGTGAAATAACATATATATATATATATATATATATATATATATATATATATATATATATATATATATATATATATATTTGTGAAGGGTCTCACTACACAGCCCAGAGTCGTAGTGGTTCTCCTGATTTCTGCCTCCCTAGTTCTGGGATTACAGGGGTGGCGCCACCACACCTGGAGTGAAATAAAGTATCTTATGGAAGGAAAGTTTGAAACCATCAGACTCAACAGGCTTCTCTTATTCATCAGCTCTCTCATTCATTTGCTCACATTGCTACTGACTTCTGGCTTCCTACTTTATTCAGTTGGTTTTAATCTGTTATTTTGATGCTCCCATTTTGCCAGTGGGAGCCTTTTCAAGCTGGCTTTTGTGTCTTTTTTTTATCATTTTCTTATAATTCTTTGAGCATTTATCTATTTGTAAGGACAAAGAAGGCTCATGCTCATCTTATTCTTTCTATGTTCCAGTTCTTAGAAATAGCCTTTCCTACTCTGTTCACCTTCCTAGACCCTGAACCACTGTTTATTGTTGTTCCTACTGTGTCTTGTTTTGCTTTGCTTTTGTTTTTGTTTTTTAAGATTGATTCACACCTATCTAGTTCAAGCTGGCCTTGAATTCACTATGTAGCTCAGGCCATCCTTAAACTCATGGAGAGCCTTCTGCCTCAGCCTCCCATATGCTGGGATGATAGGCATTTGCCACTAAGCCACTGTTTTGCATACAGTTTACTGCACAGATTGTTGGCTGCTCATCCACAGATTTCAAATTGACAAATTTGGTGAAAGCAAAAGCTCAACCAGATCTCTCTCCCTCTTCTGCTTTTCTCTCTCCTCCCACCCTTCTTTCCACTATTTCTCTGGGTTTCTCTTCTCTCCAGAATTTTGACCTCTCAGTTCCTTGTTCCTTTAGTAGCACTTCAGTATGTTGTTCAGCCTTTAATTATTTTCAGTGGGGTGGTCAATTTGAAAATAACCTGCCTGACATGAGACATTGGTTCAGACTCAAAAGACTACTCTCACCTGGGCATAGTGGCACATATCTATAATCCCAACTCTGAAGGAGGGTGAGTCATGAAGAACACAAATTCCAATCCTGCCTGAACAACTTAGCCAAGCCTATCCTAAAATCAAAAAAATAATTAAAATTAAAAGCACTGAAGATATAGCTCAGTGGTAGAGTGCCCACTAAAAAAAAAAAATAGATTATTGTGGCTATTGTGTGTAGAGTCCATGTAGAGCAGTAACAGGGAACCTTTTAGAACTTTCAATGGTAGCAAACAGCCAGCTGTAGCATGTGTGCCATATGTTTGCCACCACTGATGTAGATGGACAGGGTGGAAGTAAAGACTAGCAAGCATGCTTGTTGAGATGATGTCTTAGACAAGGATGAAGACAGAGATGTGGAGAAGTCAGTATACTTTGGGATATAGGGGTAAGGAAAAGTGGAGGAAAACATATGACACTAGTGACTTCATTGTGCAAACAAGCAACTAGGAGATATACTTTATTGTGAATCAGACAGAATTTTGACCTCTCAATTCTTTGCTTTACAGTATGCATATAAATGTATACATATTATTTAAAGTGAGCAGCCAGGCATGATGGTACATGCCTGTAATCCCAGCACTGGGAAGACTGAGGCAGAAGGATCATTGCAAGTTTGAAATCAGCCTAGGTTACAAAGTGAGGTCAAAGCCAACCTGAATTGCATAGTGAGACCGTGTCTCAAAAAGACAAAAAAAAAAAGTAAATAAATATTAAAAAATAAAGTGAAGAAGATAACTATTAGAGGAAATTAAAAAATAATTAAAAGAAGATAGGGTCTGGTAGTGGTACAAGTGAGCTTAATCATTTCTCACGGTATGATCATTATTATTATTATAATTATTATCATCAAGAGGTGGATTGAACTCAAGGCCTTTCCACTGAACTCAAGAGTCTTGCTAAGTTGCTATCTATATCTGTATCTATATCTGTAACTGTATCTATATCTTCTCTAGGGAATTTTGTAGAACCTTGACGAATACAGACACTAAGTTCAGGTTGGTTTTTTTTTTGGTACTAGTGATTGAATTCAAGACCCTTGTGCTTGCCAGGCAGGCTATTGTTCTACTGAGCTATCTCCCCGGCCCTAAGTTCAGTTTTAATTGTATGCAAAACATTGGGATGACAGAGATGTATATATATTAGGTGCCTACACAGAAGTGGGCAAAAGCTGGACTAGCACTTGTCATCTGCCCACAGTGTGGGATTTACAGGGCTTCATGACATTATTTAATACATAATATTTAAAAAATAAACATAGAGAAGTGGACAAACTCAAGCAACATTTTTATTAATTATATTGAGAAACATAGCAATGAGACAGTTTCAAAATGGGTTAGTAGGACAGTTTCAATAATCAATACACTGCATATTGTTGTTTTTGTAGTAGTTATTCATAGTACAAGATGTAGACCATGACATCCTGTCCAAACACTTTCAGTACAAATCTTTCTTCTCAATGAATTAAGAGAAAGTAGCTGTATATTTATCCTATTTTGTATATATATATATATATATATATATATATATATATATATATATATATATATATACACACACACACATATCACTACAAAATGGTCCTTCATTTATATCCTCCTTTTTTGTTTAGTTTTGTTTTAGAAGGTAAGAATTTTCAGGACATGATTGATTTAACATAGTGAATAAAGGGCCGGCCAGAATAAAGGGCTGGCCAGTGTATTAGAGCACCTTCTTAGGCAGACACAGGGGCCAGAGGTTTGATCTCCAGGCCTGCCTTGCTGGCTCCACCGCCAGGCCATGCTGAGACTGGCATTGAGACTGGGCATGGTACCCCATGCCTGTATTCCCTCCACTTGGGAGGCTGTAAACAGGAGGATCACTACAAGTCTGATCTACATAGTGAGATCCTGTAAACCCTGTACTAAATACAAAAAATAATAATAACATAGTCAATAAGATGTAGAAGAGACAGGTTTACAGGCTTCTAGCTCAAGTAATTGGATTATGTGGTATCACAACTGAATTAAAGAATATGGAACAGTACCCAGCTCAAGAGGAAAGGTGATATGGTGAATCTTACATGTGGGTGAACTTGACTGTGACATGGGGGTGCCAAGATATTGGGTTACTCATTACTCTGGGTATATATTATAGTTTAGATCTGGATGTACCCCTAAAGCCTCATTTGAGCATAAGTGAGACCTTTGGAAGGTGAATGGACTGTAGGGGCCTTCTAGCTGATTCACAGGGCGGAGGTAGATTGTGGCTGGACAAGACCAGGCCCTGCTGGCGTGAACAGTTCTGGCTCCATGCCTGGCTCCCTTCTTGCCTCTCCACTTCCTGCCTACCTCGTTGTGAGCAGCTCTCCTCTGCTGTGCTCCTGTGCCATGCAGTCAGTCCTCCGTTGGAGCCAACCAGCTATTGACTAAAATGTGAGTGAAAATAAACCTCTCCTCCTTTAAATTGCGGTGGTTGGGTATTGAGTCTCAGCGATGAATGAGGTGACCAAAACCATGTTTCTGTGAGGATGTTCCTGGATGAGATTATTATTTGAAAAGCAGATTGAAGAAAATGGATTGTCCTCTGTGAAGATGGGTCTCTTCCAATCTGTGTGAGGCCTTCCTAGAACAAAAGGCAACTCACAGGAGAATTTGTTTTCTGTACTTTTTTTAAAAGCTAGGACATGAGTTTTCTTCTGCATTTGAACTGAAATTTATGCCACTGGTTCTCCTGGTTCTTGGTCTTTGGGCTCAAATTGGAACTAGTGCTGTGTTCTCTTGGTTCTACAGCTTGAAGATAGCTTACCACGGAACCATTTGGCCTCCACAATCACATGAACCAATTCCTTATAACAAATCTTAAAGTTTCAGGTCTCTGTATGTATCTATATCTGTATCTGTATCTGCATCTATATCTGAATCTATATATCCTTATCTTCTCTAGGGAACTTTGTAGAACCTTGATTAATACAGATGCTAAGTTCAGTTTCAATTGTATGTAAAACATTGTGATGACATGTATGTATAGTAGGTACCTATGCAGAAGAGGGTGAATGTCTGAGATTGAAATATGTATTTAGGAATGCTCAATATATGGATGACAGGTGAAATCACACAAGTGATTAAACTTTTCTAGGACTCTCATGTGTTGAAGTAGGAGGAAAGGCAGAAAGAATAGGTGCACATCCCTGTAGCTCCATTAATTTCATGACTGCAGTATGGACTTCATATTTGAGGAATTGTGTTAATGTGTGTATTGTATTTGTTGATCATAAAATCAGTTGTTCAGTATTGTGCTACTATTATGGTCCAGTCACGCTTGACTAATTTTTAAAACTGCTCTTCTCATGTTCTGAGTTGAAAGAACCCATGCTGAAGATATACATATTTTTACTTGATAGAAAAATATTTGGTAACTACAGCCAGGGCCCTGGTATAAAGACTGGCTAGGTGAGACAAACTCTAAATCTCTTCTGGTGCTGTATGAACAAAACCTGTATTTGTCTGGCAGTGCCATATCGGGTTTTTTTTTTTTCCATCTGGCCTCCATGTGAAACCCTCAGCCACAACTCCCTCCCCCAGGACCTTGATATAAATTGCCTGCATATTCTAATAGAACATGAGAATGTTGATATATTAGAAGTATGTATCTTGATGTTTCCATAGTAACTAATGCACACCAAAGAGGAAAAGATGGAGAACGAATGAGAATAGCATTTTAACAAAATAAGTGTGGGGCAAAAAGGCTTTAGACGTGTGATTACCTCTTGTTTAGGAATATGAAGATATTCATCTCTTTAATAATGGTGTTATAAAAGTTGGTACAGTGAAACTTGTCAGCAGCCCTTTATAGTCCACTTTTCCCTATAATCATCATCAAAAGCATTTAAATGGTTCCCTGCCCAATAATACCATAGAGAGTGAGTTAAATGGACATAGTTGCCATTTCTTGTGAGCCTGCAATCAGAATACGACAGGTTAAACAATGTTCATATTCCAGTCTGTCAGGTAGAGTTTTGACCCAGGGGATATTGGGAGAAGTGGGGAGTCAAAAGAGCTGACTTAGTCCTGTGGAATTTGTTTGCTTTGGCATGAGACTTTGCTAGCATTTCACCACTACCTGGGTTGAATTATGCAAGTATAAGATATTGTTGCCCTTCTTTACTGTTCTACTGGATTAATTCCCCTATTCCTTCCTAACATCCTCCTCCCTCCTCCCTCAGATGCATTCTCTGTGCCTTCCAATTGAACAACTTCAATCCTCCTCTTGGTCAGTTCTAAATGTTTGTATACATGTAGGCAGATACTTGCTCTCCACATGTCTCTGAGATAACCTGTTTAGAAAGAGGCTGTTTATTTATTTGTCTGTCTTTTTTAAGACAGGATTTCACTATGCAATTCAGACTAGTCTTAAACTCACTTAGTAGCTCAGGCTGGCCTCAAACTGCAGCAAACCTCCTGTCTCAGTTTCCTCTTTTTTTTTTTTTTTTTTTTTTTTGGGAAGGGTCTACAGGGTGCTCAGGGTCTCACTACTAGAATAACTAATAGTGATCCACCTATTTAAAGCCTCCCAAGAGCTAGAATTACAGGGGTACACCACCATGCCCAGTCTCAATCACTACTGTCTCAGCATGCTCCAGGGACCAGGTGGGCATCAAGGGCTTGGGATTGAAGCCCCGGACACTGTACCTGCTTGCAAGCACTTTAATTTGCTGAGCTATTTGGCTGGCCCTTTGCCTCTGCCTCCTGAGTGCTGGAGTCATAGGCATGCACCACCATCCCCAGCTAAAGAGGGGGGGGTGAAAAAGGAAAAAAATTTATTCAATGCTGGGTCAAAGGAGGTGGTGGGACCTCAACACCTAAATCACCATCTTCTGTGTCCAGGTGTGTGTCCTAGGTGTTTTGTATTAAACAACACAGGGCCATGGAATACAAAGAGACAACAAACAATTTCAAGCTTGCTTTGTCTCTCTTCAAGCCCCTTCTCCCTCTTATCCCCATGGAAATGATATTTGACTTTGATCTCCTGGTCAGTATCTCCATATTCTGTCCATTTATCTGGGCTAATGAGAAGAGGGTATTGTGGTTTATATCCTAGACCTGAGCAGCTTCTCTGTAAAAAAGAAACTCTAACCTTAATAATGTCATTGTGCTGTGCTGGTTATATGAAGACCATGTGAGGGCTCAGCAAGTACGGAGCTACCTTCAAGTAAGGAAAAGAGCTCCCATGAGGAATTGAAGAAGCCAGCACCTTGGCCTGGGACATCTAGCCTGTAAAACTATGAGAAAATAAATATTGATTGTGTAAGCCCCCTCATCTATGCTATTCTGTTTTGTGACAGCCTGAGTTAACTAATATACCAGTGTACATACACAATCAATCAACTACTCTTATCGGAGAGGAATAGATTTTGTACAGGTAAAGAAATGATTCTTAAATATTAGAAGAATAGAGACTAAATTTCCAAAGATAAATGTAATGATCGATACAGTATCTCTTCAGCCCAGGATGGCAATAGAGAGCAGAGGGACAGAGAGGATACTGAATAGCTCCAGTAAATAGATAGCCTGGCTGAAGTTCAGCATGGCCCAATTCCTTGCCCCATGTGCCAAAAAGCCTTCAAGAAACACATTATTTTAAAAAATATATATTACCCTTGAAAATTAATCTTTATCTTAGCTTCTATGCAGATGAATTTAGAGATTGAGAGTAAGGTGCAGTCCAGGCACAGTGGCACACAACAGTAATCTCTGATACTCAGAGGATTGAGGAGAATTATGAATTTGAGCCAGCTTGGACTGTCTCGTGAGACTCTGCCTATCCAAAGGTGCTGTGAATGTAGCTCAGTTGTAGAGTGTTTGTATAACATGCACGGGTCTTGGGCTTAACCCCAGTACTGAGTGCATGAATGCATGAATGCATGAATGAATGCATGACTGAATGAATGAATGAATGAATGAATGAATGAATGAATGAATGAATGAAAGCTGTGATGGGAGGTATCAGAAGGGTGAGGCTCACCAGTGGAATCTAAGTCCACCTCTGGGGTTGCCTGGAGAAGATACACCAGAATAAAGGCCATTTTCCATGAACAGTCCAATGTCTGATAGACATCAAGTTCAGAAAGGACTGGGAGGTCAAATAAAAAAGGAATATATCTTCATATTAAAGGCTCTCTTTGATTATTTTTTTAGGGAAGGGTCTATAGGGTGTTCAGGGTCTCACTACTAGATCAAACTCACATCATCCTCCTGTTTACAGCCTCCCAAGTGCTGGGATTATAGGCACATGCTACCATGCTCAGTCTCACTTGCCATGTCAGTGTGTTCCAGGGGTGGGGTTAGCATGGCAGGCCCAGGGATCAAACCCCCAAGCCCATGCACCTGCTTGCAGGCACTTTAATCTACTAAGCTATTTGGCCAGCCCTAAAGGCTCTCTTTGGATAAGAGAAATTTTCATTTAAAAATGCTACATTCTGGGCCTGGGGAGACAGCTCAATAGAAAAGTGTTTGCCTGGCAAATTACAAGGTCCTGAGTTCAATCCCCAGTACTGAAAAAAAAAGTTACATTCAGTATTAAACTCACTGGGAAAAGGTGGGAATGTTGAGAAAGAGGAAGTACATTTTAAATTTAAATTGTACTGGAATAAATGGCTATCATGAAGAAGTCAGCCAATAGCAAATGCTGGAGGGGCTATGGGGAGAATGGAACATGTCTTCTCTGTTGCTGGGAGTGTAACTGGTAAAACTATGGAAATAATTGTGGAAATTTCTCAAAAAAATAGGATTGGACTTCGCATTCAAGCCAGCTATTCCCCTACTATGCATTTTTCCAAAAGGACTGAAAACATCATACCACAGCTGTGGAGGACACCGTAGTCTAGAAGCCTTCGTTACTATTCCTTTTATGGACATAAGTTACACTTCCTGTAGAATTGCTGCATCATAACTTCCTGCCACATATTCCTTTGGTTAGACTTCCTGTCACGTGCTCCTGTAGTTGATCACCTGAGTATTGTTAGCCTGTAGCATTACCCTAATATACCCATGTCATTAGTGATGTTGACTTCCTTTCCCTCTGCTATGTAAGCTGTATTGCTTCCTTGAATAAGCGAGACTTGATCAGAATCCTGTCTTGTCTCTATTTCTCGTGCACCTGTTCTTTGTCTTCTTCAGTCCCCTCTCCTCCCCTAGGTGACCTGCATTGACTGACCCGCTGGATGGGACAAGTGGCGCCCGACGTGGGGCCCTCTGGTACGGAGGATTCAGTGAGGGACCCGTCCGAGTGGCAGCCGAGTGACAGTGATAGAGGTCCGCGCCGTGGTTGCCTGCTGCGATGTCTGGATCTCGGTAAGCGGACGACACCCCTTTTTTCCCCTTTTCCTTTGACAATGGGACAGGCATTAAGTGAGCATGAGATTTTTGTCGACAGTCTCAGTAAAGCATTGAAGGTGTGAGGAGTAAAGGTTACAGTAAAAGTTATGTATTTACTTTCAGTTTATTCATAAAGTGTGTCCTTGGTTCCCCTTAGAAGGAACGATTGACTCAAAAAGATGGCACAGGGTGGGAGATGCCTTACAGGATTATTACAGGGTCTTCAGGCCAGAGAAAGTTCCCATAACGGCTTTTTCCTACTGTAATCTCATTAATGAGATTCTCCAGCAGAGACATTGGGATCCTTTTTGGTTAAAAAGGCAGTTGCTGAGGGGGAGCAAGTCCTTCAATTGTCCGCACATAACACTCCCACTCTTTCTCAGGCGGAGTTGGATTCTCTTTCCTCTGCGGACAAGGAGGAGTTAGAGGACCCTGACTTTCCTCCTCCTCCCGATGATCTCTCTCCTCTTATTTACCAGGAGATGGGGGCGCCCCCTCCGCCGCCTCCGCCGCTTCCACGTGCGGTGGCTCCTCCTATTTACCCAGACCTGTCTGTTCTTAACAATCAGGCACCTAATAATGGTGGTCCTGAGGAGGACACTGTGGACTGGCAGACGCTAGGTGGTGAGGCTGCTCAGTATCGTCCGCTGTCGCCGCTGGCTCAGCCTTCTCAGAATTTACAGGAAAAAGGGGAATCCTTGGACATGTTTAAGGGGCTGGAAAATGAAGTGAGGGACCTTCGTAAACAGTTTTACTTGGAAAAGCAGCGTTTTGATCTCTCAAAAAATTGCAGCACTCCGCCATAAGAGGGCTAACCATGAGGCACCCGCCATCGTGCCTCCCTCTCCTCAACCCAGTTATAAGAACAAAGACAAAATGGTCGCCCATTGGACGTTTCCCGTGACTGAGGCAATGAGGCCAGGAGGCAAGGGAGAACAACTCCAGGCAATCAGGGTATATGCTCCTCTTGATTTAAAATTACTGAAAGAATGAAAATCAGCTGTTACCCAGTATGGTACAACGGCCTCTCATACTCTTGCCGTATTGGGATCGGCAACCCGGAGATGGCTTACACCTGAGGACTGGAACATGCTGGCTAAGGCTGCCTTATCAGGTGGTGACTATTTGCTTTGGAAGTCAGAATACTCTGATGGTTGCCGTGAAATAGCTAAAGGTAATGCACAAGCTGGAAACGGCTGGACCTATGATATGTTAACAGGATCAGGGGATTTTTCCTCCACTGAAGCTCAAATTCGATATGATGCAGGACTGTTTGCTCAGATTCATGTCGCTGCCTTTGGAGTGTGGAGAAAACCACCCTCCCGTCGGGAGGTTAGTGCCTCTTTAACTAGTATCAAGCAGGGACCCGAGGACCCTTTCTCAGACTTTACACATCAGCTGCTTCAGGCACCCGACAGATTATTCGGCAATGTTGAATCTAATTCTGACTTGATTAAACAATTGGTCTTTGAAAATGCAAATACGGCATGCCAGGCTGTCGTACACCCTCACAGGAAAGGTTCGGATCTTTCAGGCTATATTCGCCTTTGTGCAGACATAGGACCCGCTTATCATCAGGGTCTGGCCATGGCTGCGGCGCTGCAGGGTTATGATATTAAGCAGGTTCTCTCTCAGAGGGAGACAGGCAAAATTAAGTGTTTCAATTGTGGAGGAATTGGTCATGTAGCAAAGAACTGTAGAGGAAAACAGCCACAAAAGGGCAGCTCTAAACAGCCAGGACTTTGTCTGCATTGCAAGCGAGGCAACCATTGGGCAAGGGAATGTAGGTCAAAAAAGGACAAAGATGGCAATGCTCTTCCTCAGAATCAGGGAAACGGAAAGAGTGGCCAGCCCCAGGCCCCTACACCTGGATGCAACCCTGGGGCAATTGATTTCATCCCATCCAACAATCCATTTCAGACCTCATTAGAGCCACCCCAGGGAGTGCAGGATTGGACCTCAGTGCCGCCACCCAGACAATACTAACTCCTGAGGACGGAATTCAGACCCTCTTGACAGGCATTTTTTGCCCTTTACCTAAAGGTACCTTTGGGCTTTTGATTGGGCATGGTAGTGCAGCACTTCAAGGCCTTCAAATAATTCCTGGAGTAATTGATAATGATTATACAGGTGAAATTAAGATTTTAGCCACCTCTCCAAAGGGGGTCACCAGTATTTCTGCAGGCCAGAGAGTCGCTCAACTGCTCCTCCTACCACTAACTACCACAGATAATCCTGTTATGGAACAGAAAAGAGGAACTCTGGGATTTGGGCTCAAATATTTTTTGGGCGCAGGCAATTTCATCACAAAAACCTTTGATGACTTTCTCCTTGGACAGTAAACGGTTTTCTGGCCTGATAGATACTGGTGCTGATGTCACTATTATTAGGGCTGAGGACTGGCCAAAAGCATGGCCTCTGAATGACACCTTAACTCACCTTCAGGGGATAGGCCAAAGTTCCAACCCTAAAAGAAGTGCAAAAATTTTAACATGGACAGATCAGGAAAGCAAACAAGGGACCATACAGCCCTATGTTATACCTGGACTGCCTTTTAATCTTTGGGGCCGAGACCTCCTCTCTGATTATAGGTAGTCCTAACTCTGTTGTCACTGCACAAATGTTAAATAAAGGATATCTGCCAGGTCAAGGATTAGGAAGGACTAATTCGGGAATTACTATACCAATACAAATTACCCCAAAGAATGACAGGGCAGGTTTAGGATCTTTTTAGTAGGGGCTGCTGACCCACCTGCAGCTCACGCAGACAAGATCACCTGGCTCTCGGATGATCCTGTGTGGGTCAATCAATGGCCCCTTACCACTGAAAAACAGATGGCTGCGCGACAGCTGGTGCAGGAACAGCTTGCTGCTGGTCATGTTGTCCCCAGGAACTCCCCTTGGAACACTCCTCCTATCTTTTAATAAAAAAGAAGACCGGCGGGTGGGGCCTTTTACAAGACCTGAGGGCAGTGAATAAAACCATGGTGGTAATGGGGGCCTTACAACCAGGCCTCCCCTCACCTGTAGCTATACCACTTAATTATTTTAAAGTGATTATTGACTTAAAGGATTGCTTTTTTAATATTCCCCTTCACCCTGAAGATCAGAAACACTTTGCCTTCAGCTTACCTGCAATTAATTTTAGGGCTCCAATGCA
Organism: Ctenomys sociabilis; assembly: GCA_004027165.1. Lineage (NCBI taxonomy): Eukaryota > Metazoa > Chordata > Mammalia > Rodentia > Ctenomyidae > Ctenomys > Ctenomys sociabilis. Next base: position 12,745 of record PVKA01035873.1, read on the forward strand.
GAGATATCAATGGTGTGTTTTGCCCCAAGGGATGGCAAACAGCCCTACCTTGGGTCAGTCCTTTGTAGCTTCAACTATACAGGGAGTACGAGATAAATGGAAAAACATGTACATCGTCCATGACATGGACAACATACTGGTAGCTGGTGAAGAACATATAGCAACTCTTCAATGTTACAAAGAGCTGCAAGCTCTTATAAAACTGCCTTTCACTGAATGGCACTTGGCAGCAACATTTGCCATGTTTCTCTCACACCTGTTAAAGACACTCACAAAAGGGGACCTTCAGAATTGCTTCAGAAAGCAGCAAGAACAATCAATAAATGTCTTTGAAATGAAGGGGGACCTTATAAGGGGCAATGTTTTAAAGGGGATCAATCCACTGTGTCATTTATTGTAAAGATTTTTGAAATTTAAACATTTACTGTATAATTTGATCAGATCTTGTACAGAGAGCTCACACATGCTAGGGGAGACTAGAGATGGGCCCAGTGATTGACATACTCAAGGCTTTCCTTGAGGCCTTGTGCAAGCAGAAAACGAGAACCAGTGAATACTTGTGTCCTCTGAGTGTAAAACACACAGGTAAATTCCCAAGGAAGTAGAAGAGTGGAAGCAATACTAGCCAAGGGACTGTGATCAATAACTGGCTGACCACTAAGCTGCTTAAGTGAATCCTAGGAAATATCACCTAAAATTTTTTTGAGAGAAACAAGTTTTCCTCTATTGTAGTTGTCTCCTTGAATACACATTAGATATTACAGATGGGAACATGAAGCAGTTAAAGGGCTATTTCACAAACCATTATGTACACACATTAAAGACTAATACTTGGGCCAGGGAGGTAGCTCAGCAGCACCTTAAGCACCTTCCTGGGAAGTGCAAGGTCCTGAGTTCAATCCACAATACAATAAAATTAATAATAATGCTTAGTTGGAACAATATGACCAAAAAGGCAGGACCGTCTTGTCCTGATGAGCATAACCCTGGGCAGCTTTTGTTTTCTTGTTTATGAACAAAAACAACCACACATATCGTTGCTACATAATACCTCACGTAAAAGGGCCAAATAGAAAATTAACAGTTACAATTCATGGCATCATTTCCACAACTGTGCTGTCAAATGAAACTCAGAATGATGCAAAATGACTTCCAAAAGCCATTTATAACTTCAAAACATAAAGTACTAACATAATTTTCTGGGCATCACCCACACAATTTAAATGGAATTTAAGATGTGTGTGCTGGCATACACCTGTGATGCCAGTAATCTGAGAGGCTGAGGCAGAAAGTTCATCAATTTGAGCCTAGCGTGGCAAACTTAGCAAGACCCTTGTCAAAAAACTAAAAATACAAAGCAGGATGGGGATGTAGCTCAGTGTAAAGAACCTGGATTCAATCTCTAGATAGGGGGGGAGAAAGGGAGAGACAGAGAGAGAGAGAGAGAGAGAGAGAGAGAGAGAGAGAGAGAGAGAGAGAATATGCCATTGAGTATTATGATGTGCAATTATTTTGAGGAATGAAACCCAAAACTACTTACAGTTGTATTTGCTGTTGTGAAACAATAGGGCAATAGGGGATTAATCAGTCTGATGGTCTACATGTACAAATGTACATTGGAGGCCGGGCGTGGTGGCGCATGCCTGTAATCCCAGCACTCGGGAGGCTAAGGCAGGAGGATTGTTGTGAGTTCGAGACCAGCCTGAGCTACAAAGTGAGCTTAAGGCCATCCTGAACTGCATTGTGAGACCCTGTCTCAAAAAGACAAAAAAAAAAAAAAAAAAAAAAAAAACAAATGTACATTGGAAATACAATTTGTTACTTATCTACAGTTATTTTATTCTGTTAACCTCTGATAGTAGTGATTCTGTCCGCTCTATTTGCAGCATCTGGCAGTATCTGGCAATTCAGATAAGTAATCAATGCAAATTATTGAAATAAAATTTTAATTTAATAAGGTACAATCTTATTTCTAGAACTTTCAGATAGAACTAATGTATAAATTAGTTCTATTTTTCAATTTAAAAGAAAAAAGAATATTCACTCATTCTATTACAAACTGCTCAAAATTCCTAATTTTTCAATTACATGTTATTTAAAAGGCTCAATGGTTTCACTAGGGACGTATATTGTTCTGAATCCTTCATAATAAGAAACTTTTCTTTAGATTGCTATAAGAACATTAAAGTAATATTTCATTCTTGTGCAATAAAAATTTCAAGAATTAGGACAAAACAATTTTTAAATGTAAGATTATAGTATTTCCTTTTTTTTTCAGTACTGGGGATTGAACTCACGACCTTGTGCTCCCTAGGCAATTGCTTATTCTCCTGAGCTATCTCCCCAGCCCTGTATTTCCATATAAGAGAAACATTTCAACAATTTTCATAGGTATCAACCAACCTTTTTTCAAACTGGGCACACATCAAAATAGCATCATGGGAACTTTATTGCACAGTAAAACTTTTTAACTTTTAATACAAATACCAGGATACTACATAAAACATCTACAGGAACATTTTTCAACTTGTTTAATAGTTCACAACATTTCCTACATAATCCAACATACAACAGAGAAATGACACATCTTTTCCTTACAATTTGCATACAATGGAAATACATGTGTATATATTCATACAAAGTTTAATTAACAGATACTGGAAGATCGACAGTCTAATAAGCCTATAGATGAGATATATAATGAAAATAATCACAATTTATTCAGCATCCATCACTTACTTCCGTAACCAAATGTCATCTTAATAAAACCCACTGCCAAGTAAGCTTCTAGAATATACTTACATTAGTTTTTCAATTTGCTTTGTCTTTTTTTTTTTTTTTTTGAAAGATGTTTTTTTTTTTTTTTTTTAAATTCCTTTTTTTATTACAGTGTCTCGCTACACATCACGGATTCTTTTTTTGCGGGGGTGGGGGGTGAGCTCAGCCGGCCCTGCGGGGAGGGGCTGGCATGGCATGTGGTGCTGGGGCTCGAACCGTGGTCCCTGAGAGGCGCTCTAGACTGCTGAGCTATCTTGCCAGCCCAAGATGTATCTCTTTGAGTACTTTTTTTTTTTGCAGTACCGGGGATTGAACTCAGGACCCTGCACTTGCCAGACAAGCGCTTATTCTACTGAGCTATCTCCCAAGGCCCTATTTTTTCAACTTGTAATACTGCTGCCCAACTTGGTTCTTTGCTATTAACAAAAAACTGCTGAAAAGTAGGGGCAAGCATTCGAAAAACAAAACTCCTTCAGCTTATTATAAGCATGATATGTATGATGGAACTTCTTCCCAAGCAATGACTGAAACCACCATGAAATCACCAGAACTGAATTTACAAATATATTTTTCCTGTATCTACAAGATATACTGTACTTATTTCTAACAGAGGAGTTGAAGATTAAACTTAGTGTTTAGTCTAGGGGTGCACTGGGAAATTCAGCCACTATTTGAACATTGACTTGTCTTCAATTTTAAAATGACCACCAAAATCAATGCACTAAATTTATTTTAAAAATAATAAAACATTTCTTACAAAAGAGCATTACATTCTGCACACTGCTCTGATCAGATGCCAGGGACATGAGGACTACTGTTATTTTCCTCCATGTCCCCCCACAAATGTTTACAGTGACCACACAAAAGAAGGTGTTCACAATAATTACATGGGGGGAATTTTTTTAAACCACCCAACAATAAACAAAAAATAAAACTCACTCTGTTGCTGTTTTACAATTTCAGTGTTAGGTTTTGCACACCCTCCCCACGAACCCCGCTTGTAAGGAACTAAAACATTACATCTGGTGAACAGCAAAGATTTCACTAGACCTCAAATGCAGAACACCTATGAAGCAGAGGAATGTTGGCTTTTTAAACAGAAGTAGATAAAAAGATGTCTCTATTATCTTGCAAATATATTTTAGAATGAAAACATCATACCACAACAATATATGTGCACCCATGTTTATGGCAGTACAATTTCTTATAACTAAATCTTGGAAATAACCTAAATGCTCACCAACTGAGGAATGGATAAAAAAGATACGGTATTTTTATACCATAGAGTATTGTTCAGCTATAATGAAAATAAAGTTGAGGCTTTTGTAGCTAAATGGATGCAGCTGGAGGCTATACTGGTAAGTGAAATAAACCAGACCCACAAGTGCAAACATCATATTGTCTCACTAGTGTGAGAACCTGAAAGAGTACATAGTACAGCAGATACTGTGAAAAGGCGAGACAGTTCAATGGGAAGGAAAAACTGGGGTGAGGAAAAGGTCAAATGAAAGAAGGGGAAAAGATGTATTTAGATATATATGTAGGATACTTTGGATAAATTGTAATGCTGATTTCTGCTGGTCTTTTGAAAGTTAATGCTTACATTTTTTAAATTTTTTTTCCTATTTTATTTCTTACAACTTGTGATTTTTTTGTTTTCTTTTCCTTTAAACCAGTCTTTCACATTTATATCTGGTAACCTGAACAACTAATTCAAAGATAACATTATGCAATACAGTAACCACTGTTGAATTCCTATTACAATATCTAGTGAAATTTTTTTTTTTTTTTTGTCTTTTTGAGACAGGGTCTCACTATGCAGTTCAGGCTGGCCTTAAGCTCACTTTGTAGCTCAGGCTGGTCTCGAACTCACAGCAATCCTCCTGCCTCAGCCTCCCGAGTGCTGGGATTACAGGCATATGCCACCATGCCCGGCTTAGTGAAATTTTATATCATAATTTTTTAATTTATTTATTATAGTGTCTCGCTACACATCACATATTCTTTTTTTGCGGGGCAGGGGTCAGCTCAACCTGCCCTGGGGGGAGGAGCTGGCATGGTATGTGGTACTGGGGATCGAACCGCAGTCCTTGAGAGGTGCTTTAGACCACTGAGATATCTTGCCAGGCCAGTATCATAATTTTTAATAATTTATTTGGTACAGGGTCTCACTACACAGTTCAGACTTACAGTGATCCTCCTGTCTCAGCCCACACAACACTGGGATTGCAGGCATGCACCACCAGGCTTGGTTTCAGTAGTTAGCATGGTGACACAGCATGCAGTACCTAGGCAGGCACTGAGAGCACTGAGATATCTCCCTGTCCCTCTGTATCATTTCTAATGCTGGGTTTGTTTCTATCACTATTTTGTATTATTTTAAAAAATAAAATGAAGAATAAATATATTATTTTTAGTTTAAAGGGATTTTTTTCTATAAAATTTTCTACTCAATTTCTCCTAAATATTTTAAAATAAATCAGATTAAAATGTAAAAAAAGTTTTTCTTAAATGGAGCAGAATGGTGAGAGGGACTGAGAGGGGCCACTTGGGGCATGAGTGGAGGTTGAGCACTGGTTGGCTTTTGGTTGGGTGACAGCTGGGCAACAGTTGGATACTGGCTGAGGACAGGTTGGTGAGCAGCTAGACAAATGGTCTGGGGTTGGGCAACCTAGTCTTCCCAAGGCTGCATCCCATTGGATAGACACCCTTGTCTACCTTCCATGGAAAGCATGTCCTCCCACGAGATGGAAATTACAGGGACTCTCACGAGGAATGACTAGACCTAAGACTTCCAGCTACCAGAATGGTGGAAGTGAACGGAACTTTTCCCTACAAGAGGAGTCAGCTACCACATCTTCCTCTGTGGAGAAATTCAGCCCTGTCAAGCTGGGAGGAGAAGCCCTCACAGGCCTGAGCACCAATAGACAGCTTTGGCAGCCCTGGGTTGACTTTTGAAGCAAGGTAGCATTTACAAGGGACTTAACCATTCTGGGAAGTGAAGGCTGAGCTGGTTTAGCCCAATCTGATTTTCTGACCTCCTGTTCTGGTGCCATGGGAGCAGTTTCCTAGGGGAGCCACATCTTAGACCCTGTCACATGGAAGAGTCCAAGGTGCTTTTGCTATTCTTTTTATAATGCGAATATTGTTTTCTAAGAAGGAAACTTAAAGAATCAGGAGGTCCCTCATCTAATCTGTCCTGCAATTACTGGTGATATGAAAGGACATGAAGTTCCTATCACATTTGCATAAGATAGATGTTTAGGACTATTGCTATAAGTAGTTTTATGTCTCAATAGACATTGGAGAGACCAGGCACAGTTGTGGGCCATATCTATAGATATAGATATAGATATAGATAGATATAGATATAGATATAGATAGATAGATATAGATATATAGATATATAAACTTTATTGACAGTCAATAAACTGTGCGTGTCTAAGTGTTAAAATGTGGAGCAGAATCAGGCATGATTTCACATGGCCACAATCCTATCACTTGTGAGGCTTAGGCAAAATCACTGCCGCAAGTTCAAGGACAGCCAGGACTATGCATGGAATTCAAAATCAACTTGAACTAAATAGCAAGATCTTGCCCGAATAAACAGAGAGAGAGAGGGAGAGAGAGAGAGACAAACAGACAAACACAGATACAGAATAAAAGACAGAGAGAAGAAATTGACAGCCTGGTTCTAAACTTTATATGGAGTAGAAATTTATCCATAATACAATAATTTTGAAAAATAAAAGTTGAGCCGGGCATAGTGGCATAGGCCAATAATCCCAGCCGCTGAGGAGGCTGAGGCAGGAGGATTGTTGTGAGTTTAAGACCAGCCTAAGCTACAAAGTAAGCTTAAGGCCAGCGTGAACTGCATAGCAAGACCCTGTCTCAAAAAGACAAAAAACAAAAAAAGGAAACCTTGAGGAACATATACCAGCTGATTTCAAAATCTAGTAAAAAGCTACAAATATAAAGATATCAAGCTTTCTGAGAGCTGCCATCTGGAGTCACAACTGTCTCTTGCAGGAAGTTCCAGAAGCCACCCGGTGCTACGCTCCTGGGACCTTTGCCTCACCCTAAAGAATATAAGAGATTGTATGATGGCAGGTGTGTCCAAACCCAAGGACTTGGGAGATTTTGGATGATGTGGAGATGCCCTTCAGTGAGAAAGAATGGGCCAGCCTCACATCTGTGGGGAATGCCCTGTTCAAGGAAGTGATGGCAGAGAACTACAAGACTGTGACTTCTCTGGCTGCAGCATCCACAGACAGACCTGATTTGAACCTGGCATAGGAAGAAGAGAGGGATGCCCTTATCCAGGAAGGATGGGAGGTTGGTTCTGCTGAGTACATCACAAAACTAAGAAGATATACTCACCTAATTTACAGACATTTCATCCGATAGGATGCAAAAGTTTCTGGAAATTCTCAGTGCTGAGCAGACAAGACAAAAAGTCAATTGTTGGGCCGGGGAGATGTCTCAGTAGAATAAGTGCTTCCCCAGCAAGTGCAAGTGCAAGGTTCTGAGTTCAATGCCCGGTTCCGCCAAAAAAAAAAAAAAAAAAAAAAAAAGTTAACTATTGACCTTTCTAGTTTTCCACGTAAAAAGTTGACAGCCGCCTTAAAATACGGCAACTGCACATTCTTTTTTTTTCTGTAAATGTCTAGATTTCCAGATTCTGTGTTCATTAAAGTTACTTGTTCTATTGTGCAAAGCAGGCTGCTATGTTCTGTTTCACACCGCTTAAGGAGGTAAGGTTGTAAGCCACCATAGTCCTCTCATTTAGAATGTACAAATTTATACTATTCAGTACTCATCCGTAATAGTGAAAAAATCAGTATACATTCCTGTCGCCTCGGAGAGAACCCTGCATCCAGGAGCAAACACTCTACTTCCCCTTTGGGCCTGTCAGCATCCAGGAAGCAACTTGGTTAGTTGTAGGTCTAGGGTTACCTGTTGTAGGCATTTTTTAACTGGGTCATACAGAGTGGTTTTTACAACTGGGTTTAATTAAGGGTGCTTTCAAGATCCATTTTGTAATTTCATGTGTTGTTCCTTTTTATGAGAGTGTAGTAACTACTGGGTGCGTAGTGTCACATCTTGAGGGCCAGGGTGGTGGCTTGGTAGAATAAGCACTTCCCTGGCAAGCGCAAGGGTCTGAGTTCAATCCCTGGTTCCACAAACAAAACACAAAACAAAAAAAATTGTGTATCCATGCATAACTGATAGGTGCTTGGGTGGTGTCCACGGTGTTAGCAGTACAGATCACGTTCCTGTAAATATTAGTGCAGGAGGCTTAATGCAGACATACTTCATGGGTGGGTATGGTAGGCATATTTGTGCTGGGAAAGTTACTCAAGTTTTAAAGGAACTCCAGGATTTTTTTCTCCAGAATATCTAAAATCATATTCCCCTCTCAGTGTGTAAGGTTTGCAAATTCTCCACATCACTTTTACTATAGCTATGCTACTTGAAAGAACTTGAGAATTGGACAATGAGAAGAGGGCAAGGAGAAACGCTGAGAAACATGACAGAGGCAAGACCATTCACTTATACACCCAGGATGGGTAAGACAATCATCCTGAGAAACATCAGGAGATGTTTGAAACTTGCAGTTAAGTGATAGGATTCTCACACTGACTAACTATATATGCTGATACCTATGAAGCAAACACCTGCACTGAATGTAACAATTCAGTAATAGAAGGGTCATACTCCAGATGCCTGCCATTCAAATCTCCTAAATATATACTTCTTGTCATGACATACCAGCGATTACTATACTGCAGGTTTTTATTTTACCGTTTTTCTGTCTTTTTGAGACAGGGTCTCACTACGCAGTTCAGGCTGGCCTTAAGCTCACTCTGTAGCTCAGGCTGGTCTCAAACTCACAACAATCCTCCTGCCTCAGCCTCCCAAGTACTGGGATTACTGGCATGCGCCACCACGCCCACCTATACTGCCCCTTTTGAAAGGGTAGTAAATGAAAAATAAGACAAAGTCACAAGAGAGTCGTGCTACAATGCTACTACGCTGTATATGGATGGTTTCTAAATATCTATATAAATATAAGTGTTCCTTCCTATTGTTAATGTTTTTCTTCTTCTTCATATTCTCTATGGACATAAGAGTTTGGTATCTCAATACTTGATGGAAAATACATGTTGCATGTTGTGCCTATGATGTCTGATATTTAGACTAATAGTAGTATGGGTTAACAGAACTACATATGTTTCAGAGTAATAATAAACTCTTTTGGAGGGTTAACAACTTAAATTTCCAGATCAAAAATTGGAGAAATGGAAGGACTGCAAAGTCAGTCAACATTGGCCCTAGCCTTTCAAGTTCAGTGAAGAGTCAGGACATTGGAGAACCTGTACTACAATACCATGAAACTCAGTTGCGCCCTGTAGAGAGCTGCGTGCAGCCACACCTTAAAGATGGTACTGGCTTCCACCTTCCACCTTCCTGATGGTGAGCGCTCTCAGTGATAAACAACTCCATATATGGCTAAGGCTAAAGCTATGGCTCGCTTCCGCGTACCTGGACCTATTGGCGGTGCCCACGTGGCTTTCTGAGATTGGACACCCGGAGGGTATTTAGCTATGAGCGGGTTTCCCCCCCCAGGGTAGAAGAAGATTGTTCAAGGGTCCTGAATAAACCGCTGAAAGAAGAGTCTAGTGTAGCGTCTTCCTTGCTGGCAAGGTTGCGCGCGACAAGTGGTGGCCCGTACGGGGAACC